>JAMKQA010063509.1:0-13644 GCA_024699735.1 Posidonia australis | reverse complement strand
AAGGGGTTTTGCAAACGAAAAGCCTCGAATATTCGTTGGCACATTCGTTTGCAAGGGTAACAGCCCGAAAGGTGGAAGGTCAACAGCCAGAACTGGGCGCCTGCTTGGTGCGCCACCTTGGTGCGCCAACTTGGTGCACCAGCCCTGTTCACAAATGTCTGATTTGGGCTCTTGCTAATGGGTTTGGCGCTCGGTTTAAGGGCTGATCACATCCAAAGCAACATAGGGACACTCATTCCTGGGTTACCTCAAAATCGGGGTGTCTACACACCCTGTTCTGTATCCTCTCTCGAGTCAAATGTTTCTTGACTCTCTGATGCTGTTTCTTCACTTATTGCTGATTTTTTTGGTTTTTCTAATTTTTTTTGGTTTTCTGGATTTTCTAATTTTTTGGGATTTTCTTTGCTATTTACGAGCGGTACTGCTAATTGACAATTGTCCTGTTGCTGACTGATAACAGTGACACTGCCTACGTTCTTCCCTCCCTCAGCTCAGCTCATGGTCTTTTTTTTTGACCCCCACCTTGCGTAAGGTGGGGCTTAAGCTGTTGGTACCATCTAGACCCGCCTCCCGGCTGCTGAGTGATTAACTCGTCTAGTCTAGTGCAAACTATTTCTTCTTCTTCCTTCAAAACCATAATGGTGGAATGGCCCTACGTTTCCTGTGACAAGGGAGAGGCTACTTCAACCATCGCTTCTTTGCCTTTCCGACACCTCACTTCCTCTATGGTATCCTCTGCCAAGATGGCGAGCTGCTCTTGAAATAGAACTTCCATTCTTTGGAGCACCTCGTCCATTTGTGCCTCCACAACAGCTCCCTCATCCTCATCAGATGCAAGATCCACATAATATGCATCCTCTAGACCATGGCTAGTGCATGTCAATGGTACTGCGCAGGGGTCGGCGCTCCATGCCAACAATCGGATCTGGACAGGTATTACCTGAGTTGGAGTGTGCTGAGAAAGAGGATCTACCACGTGATGTCCGAAGGAGGCTTCATAGCTTGCCTCTGGGACCACCGTTGTGACTAAGGTCGTGGTGGGGACTGATGTAGAAGCTGGATCTACTGTTGTTGATACAGTGACTGGAGCTATGGTTATGGTTGAAATTGGAACTGTCATATCTGGCATCATGACTGTGGCAGGAACTGTGGTGGTTGGAACTGAAACAACGGTGGTTGGAATTGAAACTACGGTTGGAACTGAAACTGCGTGGGAACTGAAATTGTTGTGGCTAGAACCGTAACTACAATGGCTGGAACTGAAACTACCGTAGCATCTTCTTCGGACAAGTAATCTTCGATGCTTACGCATTCAACTGTGCTTGACGGAACGTCTCGTTTTAGCACCGTCGAGTCTGGACTCTGCCCTGGACTAAGAATGCTTGCACTAACAAAGTTAGTGTAAGCGGGAGAGTGGTTCGACTTCGATCTCTGCAAGTGTCGAGAACATTCCTCTTGACATAGCTGTTTGTAACCGAGTCCTTCTCGATCTCTTCGCTCCTTAGCGGCAATAGGCTCAGGGATCCCGTGACCGTACTTCTCGAGAGGTGTCCCTTTCTCATATCCTCGACGACGACATAAATTCTCGACCATCTTGGAGGGATTGATACAGATAGGTGGGTAGCTACCATGTTCAAATTCAGGAATGAAATTAACCGGCTCAAATCGATTAACCCGGAATAGAAGATCTGAAGGCTTGGAGTCAAAGCAGATAGTCTGGTGGGACAAGGTTGACACAGCATCAATCTTCTCCTTCTCGAAGTTTTCGGCCATGATAGTAACAATGTTATCGCCCCAGCTGAACTTGATCGTGCGATAGAGAGTTGACGGGATGACCTGATGCTTGTGGAGCCAAGGGCGCCCAAGTAGGAGATTAAACGAAGGTTCAAGCTCCACAACGTAGAATTCCACGTCAAACTCAGCGAGACCAATGACAAGAGGGATTACCAACAAGCCCAACGCATCGTGGTGCGTGTTGTGAAACGATGTCATCCCCTTTACCGCTGGCACAATATCCTCAGCTTTGAAACAGAGCTTGCTTGCTGTATGCAAGGGGCAAATGTTTACGCCTGTGCCATTATCGACTAGAGTAAAGGGAATGCATGAAGTTCTTAAACTGTACCATTACGAACAATGGTTGGTTGTGATTGATCCCTGCTAGAGGTAATTCTTGGGATGTGAAGGAGCTAACCTACGGTGTGGCAATCATACTTACCATTGTCTCTAAGGCTGTAGGTTCTATAGTGGGGGCTACATGTGTGGCCTGGAAAACCCGAAGGAAGGCCTCTCGGTGCTCGGTTGAAGTGTTGATCAAGTCCTAAATCGAAATATCAGCCTTGACCTTCTTTAGTTGAGCAGTGATGTCGGCTATAGGCTTGGCTATGGTGGAAGAGGACTTTGTTAAGGCTTCCTCAGTGGTGGGCTTCACTGGCTGGCTTTCTAGCTGTGGTGGATCTACAGTAGGCCGAGTTTGCTTAGGCTTAGGAGGTGGGATCCTGTATACCTGCCCCGAACGCATGATCTCGGCACACATCTCTGCGGCATAGTTATAGGGCATGCGATGGGTATTTTGGGTCAAATTAACGACCATAGGTGCCCTAGTGTCTAGCTCTAGCCGAACAAAGGGTAGTATTGCATCTGGTTAAACTGGTAGGGATATAGTTTGGGGAGACTGTGTGGTGGGATGAACTAGCAGGGTGACAGGTGCCATAGATGGAGGGGATTGTGCTAGTAGGGTCACTGATGTGGTTAGTAGGTGTGAGTGTGCTAGCAGGATTGCTGGAGCACTAGGTGATGGTGGGTGTGCCAACAGGATTGCTGGATATTCTGGTTTAGCAGTGAGTTGGATCATATTCACTGCGGAGCTTGAACCTTCGAGAAAAGGGTGATAGAAAGACTGTGGGAACGGAGTAGACGAATCATGGATCAAATCCGAAGGGTCCAGCGTGGAAACATTGGACTGGGTGGGAAAGAGAACATGGATCCCAGAGGTCCCTGGCGCATTTGGACAACCATGCTCAGGGAGAGGCTGGCTAACAATGCTAGGAGGATTAGGGACAGATGCAGATGCTTGTGTTTGTACTGGTGCTGACTCCATCTGCTGGGTGCGAATGACAATGACCTTATGGTCAATTAGGTCCTGAATACCATGCCAGAGCATGAAGCAACTATCCTTTGCATGCCCCGCGACGTGATGGAAGTTGCAGAATAAGTCAGCTTTGTATCACCCCAGCAATGGATGCGGCGGTGGGCGGACTTCCAAGAACTTCAGGAGCGATTGTACCTTCTAGAGGACGCCACTCAATGGCTCAACCAGAGGCGTGAAGCGGTGCTCTAGGCGGCACGGTTGTGCCTAACCTTGGTACGATCGTGGTCATGCCGGTGCGACGGGATACACTAGCTCGACGACAGTGGTGATGTGAGAGGTGTGTGGTGCTCTATGCGTGGGTGCATAAACAAACTACTACTGAGATGGGCATCTCGTGTCAACAGGCATTGCAGGAGATCCGACGTATGCAACGGCGTTCTGGGGGGATCCCTCCTCTTATTAGCATTACCGTTCGCGCAAATGTTAATGTTGCTACCACTTGTTCCTGGGATGGAAGCAAGGGACGTGGCTTATTTGGCGAATGCAGTGAGCGTGGGGAAGTTGCCACTAAGCATCGAACTTTCTACACGAGCACCTGCACGAATCAGTGATGCAAAAGTGGTGATAGGCTGTATGCTAAATAGGCCCTGGTGGCTGACTGTGCTCCCTAGATAACCATCTCAATGGATTCCTCATCAAAGGGTTTATCCTGAACATGTGAAGCAAAAGCGCGCCAACGCCCAACATACTCTCCAAATGATTCATGGGACTTCTGCTTGGTGGCGGCAAGGTCCTCACACTTAGGGACCAAGTCGAAATTAAAGGAGTACTTTTCCAAGAACGCCTGACTAAGGTCGTTCCAAGTCATTATCCGAGCCATATCTAAAGAGGTGAACCATTTCAGTGCGGGACCGATTAGACTCTTTTGGAAAAGACGGATCAATAACCTCTCATCAGCCTGGAGCTGTGCGAGATCTCCGCAGTATGCCCTTAGATGCGAGATCGGGTAGCCTTTACCATTGTATTTCTCGAAATCCAAGACTTGGAAGTTCGGTGGGAGAGTAGCCTCTGGAAATAGCAGAGGTCCCAGAATTGGTAAGACTAGTCGTCTCCTCCCTACACTTATTGAAGGCTTTCTCAAGATCGCCCACCCTGGCGTGAAGGGCATCTGGAGCAACTGATGAGGGTGATGTAGCCAAGGCGGGTCCTGTGTACACCACATGGGTCGCACCGAGGTGCTTTTCTAGATCCACCATCGCGTCTGCTGGTGTCAGTGCACGATGGTTGCCGTACCCACGTGTTGGTGCAAAGTGCTGTGTGGTGTATGCAAAAACTTGGTTCTGATGCAAGAAGGGAGGGGGAGATGCATGATGTGCTAAGTGAGGTGCAGTGTGAGTGGGGTACTACTGTTGTCTCGAGACGGATCTGGGGAATGAGACGTGAGGGTGTTGTGCCCCTGCCAAACCTAAAGGCTGGCCACCAGGTGCATAGGAGGGATGCTGTGTAGTGACTAGTGAGGAAGCTATAGGCGAAGTCGGTCCCGTCGCCACTGAAGTCGAAAGAAGCTGGGGCAATGGTTGGAGAGGTGGTGCAGTGGGTGTAGCATGATATGCAAGCGGCAACAACACAGGGACCTCTAGAACCACCAGAGAAGCAACAGAAGCTGGAAGGTTATAGAAACCCATGCCCTGAACCTTTTGAGCGAGCTCAAGAAGCTGTTGGTCGTGGAGGACACGAGACCCATCCGTAGCAGTACCAGAGACCACAGTAAAAGGTGTAGAGGATCCAAGTGGTGGTTGGACTTCAGACTGTCCAGCAGGGAGAGATCCTATCAGAGATGTCGTCGTAGTTGGTTGGGTGCTAAAAGTAGCAGGTCTAGCTAGAGGATAAGACAAAGGTTGGGTCTCCAGACAGTGATGTGTGTGGCTATCACAGTGACGGCCTCGATGATCAACTCCGCAGTGGAGTGAGCCTACCAGTTTCCGGTGCTCGAGGAATTCCCGACCATCAGGAAACGACTGTGGGGAGGAGTGGCAGAAGAAATCAGTGTCAAAGGAGGGACCGCAGAGGCAGTCACCTCGGGTGCAGTAGAAGTCAAAGGCTCACCAAGACGTTGGGCCATGGTGGAACGAGAGCGAGTAAGAATCGGACTGCAACGATAAAGCAAAGGACGGGTCCTAGGATGAGTTATCGTCGACAGCGATGAGTAACTCAGAAAAGGATGGGTGAGATCTGTCACCAAAAGGGAAACAGAAAACAGGGACGCTCGAGCTCCGGCAAAGGAACTCGCTCGCTAACCTATAAGAAATAAACAGGCATCAGTGAAACCTGATGTGAGTAGAACAAGACTAGATGCAATGTTATTATAGTGGAATGAATGCACGAGCATATGGATGCAACTATTATGCGCTCTCTCACCATCTATGTGTGTCCTAGTAAGCTGTCTACTCCAGACTCTCTCAGGGGTATGCGGGCCTTTGACTCAAGGCAAGAAAGTAAGGTCCCTACTCTAAATCTTGGCTAAAGTGCAGGCGGTGAACCGGTGGTGCGTTGGTGGACTCGTCTCCTGTAGTAACATGGAGCTGTACCCTTTACTAGCACTGACACAACCTCGGACAAAGGGGGACAAACTAGCAACACGTCCTATGCCAAAGCCATAGAATGGGCTACCAGAAATGTCCTTCGCAAACTGTAGGTCGACACAGGGGAGAAGAATGCATGCACCTATATGAATGAATCATGCATGTATGCTTTTGTGTCTTTTACTAGCATTTTATTAACTAGGGGAAAAAGTTCAAATTGGTCTCTATTTTTGCCTTATTAATTGTTCTCTGAGTTTGTGTGTTTTTATTTTAACCAGAAGGGGGAAACAAACATGCCTCTACTCTCCTAGGCATGTCAAGTGCGAAAGGGGAAGAAAACACACAAGTGAGGCAAGCAAGCAAGCAAACAACAAGCAAAAGACATGATCATGACATGTGAAAGTGTCATGACATCATGATTGTGAAAAGAAAACATCCATCACATCAAAAAGGCAAGATATATAGCATGTGTGTGCAGTGACAGAGCAAATGTATGAAAGAAAGTACGAAAGGCATGCTAAGTAAGCAAACACTCACCAACAAAGCAAACAAACAAGCATGTAACGCCAAAGCCTAAAGAAGCAAGCGAAAAGACTAACCTGAAAGCCAGAATCTGGTGCCCCAGTGGAGTCGCCTGTTTCTATGACTGTGCTTGGCCCGAGGATCCGGTGAGGGATTGCACCAGAGGGAGGAGGCCATAGTCATATCAAGATGGCGAAGGTGCAAGATGGGATAAAACGGAAAAGAAAAAGAGTCGCCACCTAGTCTTTTAAGGGAAATACAAGGAAAACTACAAACAAATCACAAAAAGTGAATGCATGAGATGCAAACATGGAAGGCCAGATGTCCACAAACCAAAGGATGGGTAAAGATTCCTATTACGCACGGGGAAGGTGTTAGGCACCCTCGTACGCCCGAGAAACTCGATCTTTCTAGTCTGATTCGCTTGCTAGAGACTAAATGAATGTTTGCTAGGCTTACATTGTGCTTTAATCATGCTAATATGAATGCCCAGACAAGACTAGATGGATGTACAAGATGATACGCAAAAAACGGTGAAAAATTCCACATTGAATGATGAAATCACAAACTATGACACAACAATGAAAATCACATGAAATGACACAGTTTTTGGCGAGAAAGACTCAGAAAATTATAAAAACATCAGGAGAATAAAAAATACAACCAACTCCAATCGTTGGAATCACAGAAAACATCACGGAAATCAAGACAGAAAAACTGCGAAAAGGTCCACGCAAAATAGGTAAACTGTGACATGTAAAGAGATTTACATAAAATGACAGTGTTTTTGGAAAGAATGTTCTGGAAAACTACATTGACATCAAGAAAATCAAAAATGCGACAGATACAAATCGTTAGAATCATGGGAATCATCATGGAAATCGAGATGGAAAAACTTGTGAAGAAGTCAACGTAAAACAAGAAAACTGTGACATATGAAGAAATTCACATAAAATGATGATGTTTTTGTAAAGAATGGTTCAGAAAACTATATTGATATCAAAAAGATAGAAAGTGGGGTCAACCCGAGTCATCAGAATCATGGAAGAGGTCGTGAAAATCAATAAGGGAAAATAATCCATGGTGGGGCCAATGTCAGCCTTTAGGCTTGTTAATGTACGCCCTCGGGTGATGAAATCCAAATCAAATCGAAAAAGGTCGGAAACGTGGAATAAAGATAGTCAAATCAAATATCAAACAAAGGAATCCGAAGACAAGTAGGAGAGAAAATCCATGGAAAAACACATGAGATGCGGACTTATTGCAAAAAGGATAGACTAATGTGCAAATACAACGAAAACTATGTAGAATGTATGAAAACGTACCTAAATGGGTAAAGGATTCTTAGGAATGATTTGGACAGAGATTATGCATGACTTGGTGCAATAACTAACATACATGCGCATGAATTAACGACATAAGGGCAATTTGGTCATTTTAGTGATCAAATGTGTTAAATGCATGAATGGGGATAATGCATGGTCCAAGGTATGCCAGTATGTATGCAATATGTTAGGAAAATGTTGTTTTCATGAAAATATATAGAAGACAAGGTCTTAAAATCAACAAAATAATGTAAACACAATAAAAGATAAGTACAAGGACCAAAACGCAAAATTCACAAAAAAGGGGGTGAAAACCTGGATTAAAATACATTCAGATATTTCTATCCTAGTGTGCATATGATAAATCAAAGAACAATGTGGCACTAGGATGTGTGAGAATTGTATTTTCATAATTTCCTGAAAACTAATGGTCAAATGTGCAAAATTCACATAAAGGAGAGGATCATGGTTAAAATGTGCTCAAAAAGTCTTATCATGATGCTAGGATGTAAAATTTAAAGAAAATGTGACTTTGTGGTGTGATATGTGTGAAAATTGTACTTTTGGTAATTTCTTGAAAACCTAGGGTCTACTGTACAAAATTCCCACATAGGGTGCAAATCTGACAAAAATGTAAAATCAGATATTCATTTATATTTCAAACATGGTTTTTTAATAAAAACTTTATTTAGGTGATGATTTTACATGCACATGTGAACAATAAATGGGAAACATATTTAAATGTGAAATGGAAAAAGGATTTAAAAGTAATAAAAAGGAACCTGGATGTAAGAAAAGGACCTGGATGTAAGAAGAAAGGACCTAGATGCAAGATCCGAGGACCTAAACGAAATTCTAGGGACCTAAATGTAACGATAATCAGGACCTATGTGTAATTATTGAAAACTAAAAAAATTATTGTTAAATCAGACTGTTTCGAAGATCGCTGGCGCTCTCGCTCTGGCGTGGGCCTGCAGCGGCGCTGTGACGGCGGGAAGGCGATGGCGGTGGTCGGAGAAGCTTGAGGGCGTCACGGCGAGCTTCTTCAAGGCGCAGGGCAGGACTGGGGAAGGCGAAGGTGCTCCTCCCACCTCACGCTCCGGCAAGGAGACGTCAACGTCGGAGAGGACGACGGAGGAGCGGCTGGCGACGGGGCTACCACTGGGATGGCTTAGTGGCGAGCGGGGGAGCTTCACGGCAGTACGGTGGGTGCTTCAGAGGGGTCAGAGGAGATTCAGGGAGTTGGGGTGGCTCCACCGACCTCCCTGATTGGCGACCAACATGGCGGAGGTGGGGACGTCGCTCCGAGCTTTGGAACAGTGACGTGGCTATGCGAAGATGTTCCTGGTGGTGAGGCGGTGCTTCTCGATGTGGTCATGAGTGGCGAGGGCATTCGAAAGCTTCCAGCAGCTTCGTGATGGAGGAGCGGTGGTTGGAGATCGCAGAGGCGCCGACAGTGCTTCCCTTGGCCACAGGAGGCCAAGGAAGTCTCCCCTAAGCGACGTGGCCCAGAGAGGAGGAGGAGGAAAAGCTCGTCGCTGGACCAAGAGGCCTGAGGAAGGGGAACGGCGCACGGAGGGGAAATCGCCGACGATGTTCCACCCAGAAGGCTCAGATGTTCGATGAAACCAATGAAGAAAACCAATGAAGGTTATCTGGATGAAGGCTGGACTGCCTTCCCGGCAGCACTCCGATGGATGCTCTAGCTGCGCAAGCTTGAGGGTTCTGGTGGCTTAAGGTTGTAAAAGGGTTGCGAGAAAGGCTCGGAGGTGCTTTGGGTTATGGGGGAACTGTCAGGTTGGCTCTGGATTTGCTCTGTGGTTTCGACGGTGCTCCTCCGTCGTCCTCTCTAGTCTTCTCCCCTGATCCGTTCCTCTCCCCTTCCTTTGGTGGTTTTTCCAGCTTTAAAAGGGGTGGATGACGCGAAGAGGATCGTGGCATCGTGGCTGATAGTTGGCCAGCTCATGGGGAAGGAGGGAGATGAGTCAGTTGAGATCGCTAGAGTTGTTTGGACGCCACTAGCAGATAGGACATGGTTAGAATTATTTTTGTTATTTTCTAAAGTTTTTGGTTGAGAAATGCAGAGGGCCGAATTGGGCTGAACAGGCCTAGGTTTTGGGCCTTTAGTTTAGTTTTTTTTGTTTTTTTTTTGGTTTTATGGTTTTGGTTTTGTTTTAAGTTTTTTAATTATTTGTTTTGGTAATTTTAATTAAGTTTTGATTTTGTGATTTTGAATTTTAATTATTTTTAAATTAGGATTTTTTAGGGGTTTGAGTTTAATTATGTGATTTTAAGTTAGAGTCTGTTGGGTTTAATTAAATGATTTAAATTAGGGTTTTTAGGATTTTAATTATTTTATGGTTTTTGTGATTTAATTAATTTAGGGTTTTTTGTGATTTTATTAGTTGGTTTTAAATTAGGATTTTCAGGATTTTAATTATTTTAGGGTTTTTGTGATTTAATTAATTTAGGGTTTTTTGTGATTTTATTAGTTGGTTTTAAATTAGGATTTTCAGGATTTTAATTATTTTAGGGTTGTTGTGATTTAATTAATTTAGGGTTTTTTTATTTAATTAGTTGGTTTTAAATTAGGATTTTCAGCAATTTAATTATTTTAGGGGGTTTTAGGGTTTTGGATTTTAATTAGAGTTTTTAGTTTAAATTAGGGTTTTTGGGTTTAATTAAGGGTTTTTTTTAGTTTAATTAGGTTTTTGGATTTTAATTAAAGGTTTTTTAATTTAATTAGGCTTTTTGGGTTTTAATCAAAATTTTGAGTTTAATTTAGGGTTTTTAGATTTAAATCAGGGTTTTTAATTTAATTAGGTTTTCTTTGGATTTTAATTAAAGTTTTTAGTTTAATCTGGGTTTTTAACTTAATTAAGTGACTTTAGGGTTTTTTAGGTTTTAGAGTTTAATTTAGGTTTTTCCCCTTGAATTTAAATGGATTTTATTTTGATTTTGACTTTAATTAGGGTTTTCACTTGATTAATTTGGATTTTAAAAAGATTTAAGTGGATTTTATTCAATTTTGACCTTAATTAGGGCTTTCACTTGATTAATTTGGATTTAAATTAGATTTAAGTGGATTTTATTCAATTTTGACCTTAATTAGGGTTTGCACTTGATTAATTTGGATTTTAAGTAGATTTAGGGTTGTATTTTGATTAATTAGGATTTTAAGTGGATTTAGGTAATTTTGGTTTTAATTATGGTTTACTTAATTAGTTAGGGTTTTAAATGTTTTAAATGAGTTTTATTTGGTTTGATTCTTTAATGATTGGTTTTTGCTTTGATTAATTTAGAGTGGGCTTGTGTGAGCTTAAGTGGGCTTGAGGGTTTAGGGTTTTGGTGGAATTAGGGTTTAGGGGTGGTGGTTGCAATCAGAGCATCTTCCAGAGGAGTTTGCTGCCAAGTGACTTTAAAATCGGAGTGTTTACAAATGCCTCATATATGATTATTAATAAAATACACACTTCTTGAAGAAAGAGAATTTTGTCTCCTTATGGTGTTGCAAATTTCATTTCCTTAAAGTCACTACTGGATCTAATGCACTCCAGAAAGGCAGATTAGATATTTTCTATAACTAACATCAATAAAAGATTCTACGCAAAACACCAATTATAAATTAACTAGTAGAGCAAGTTGATGTATTAAATAAGCAACAAAACAAAACACATGCAACAAACACATAATATTTATATTGGTTAAATCTCTACAGCTAGACCAATCCATCAAGCCCATGCTTGAGATTTTCCCACAATCTACGACTTCATTGAGGGACAAAGCTAAACTCTATGGCTTTGTTAAAAGTTGAAGCCAAATTGTTAATCACCCAAAAGGAAACCCTTGTTAATAACCTTTACTTACTCTTGACCCTTCCATAAGCTAGAGATGATTATTACAAGTAGAATTTCGATGTACAAGAACACATCTCTAGCATCAATGATGCAATTACACTTCTGGTTACATTTTAGAAAAGCTTTTGAAAAGTGGAACTGGAGAAAAAAAAAGTAGGCTCAAAATATTTTTTGTAAGAGTATTGAATGAATATGCCAAAAGGGTAGTGCTAGGTTTATATATCTAGGCATTGGGTGAAATCTTCATGAGACAGAGATTTCGAAATAAGATAAAAATGATTAAATACCAAATTGAACCCAAAAACAATTCATGCATGTTTGAAGTTATGGTGTTGTCAAAAGAAAACAATACTTTAAACATTTTTAATGGATTTCTAAGCATATAAATACCAAATTGAACCCCAAAACATTTCAGACATGTTCGAAGTTATGGTGTTGTCAAATGAATACAATACTTTAAAAAATTAAAGTGTGAATTTTGAATTTATCATATGACAAGTTTTTGTTTCATGAATGGAGCATGATAACGACTTTCTTTTTTATGCTAGCTTCCATTGATTGTACTATCATCTAAAACTTTTTCCAGTCCTACCAAACTTTATTTTATTCTTCCACAAAAGCACTCCTTTTATAGTGACATCTTAAACCTATTTCTCATCTCTAATTCAAGGAGGTCAAAGAGAAACAACGTAAAAAAAATTTCAAGAAACTCTATCATTGTCATGACTATTTTAATTGTTTCTTGACTTGGAAAGTTCAAGAAGCTCTACTACATGAGCTTCTTGTTTATTCCATCAAAGAGTACATTTGCCATAGCAACATCATCTTGATTTGCACCTGTTTCTTGATTACTCATCATGTTTCATTTTTTTCAATCTAGACATTATATCATTTCTTTCTGTTGTAGAAAAAAATATCTTCTCATCGTGATGGGACGTATACACGTGGCGTGGATGAAAAAGTGTGTATAAGTTTTCTGCATGGGGTTCAAGAATTTATGGAATTTGCATATAGTCAAGGTTTGGATATTATGGTGTGACCATGCCGACGTGGGGGAGAAACCGATAGGGCCACGGCAAGGAGTGGTGAATCCGAGGAAAGAGACGCTTGACTTGAAAACATCGAAAAATACGTGAAAACAAAAGAAAATGAATAAGGGGAGTCGCCATCTAGTCTATTTAACGGAAAGACGAGGAAAATCGAAAAAATGCAATGTAATGCAACAAACAATCAAAGACAAATAAAAGAAATAACTTCAATGCCAACGGATAACACATAGGTCATTGCAGGCAAAGAAATGGGTAAGGACTACTTTTACACACGGGGAAGGTATTAAGTACCCCCGTACGTCCGACGAATCGGTCTTTCTATGCTTTTCCACTTGTATGTGTGGTAAATACAAATGTATGCTTATTTGTGTCTAAGATAGATGTGTGCTTCATGCCATGTGAAAACAAACAAAATGCAAGAGGTAAGAAGCTATGCAACCTAATGCTCAATCACACTCTATGAGTTCTAGACCGACGGTCCACAAGAACTCGATATAATAAACATCCTTGCTGTAAAGATGAATGTGAGAAATCCAAAAGAAACGCGATGGAAAAGGATGTGTGCGATGTTCGGCACATTATGTTAGCATTAATGTTTTTCACTGTACGTCCTTGGGCGATATGCAATACATGAAAACTAATTCGGGACATGATGTAGGCGATTTCGCCGATTACTGTACACCCTTGGGCGATATGTGAAAAACCATGCATGAATGTCATTAATGTATCCCTGAGTGGGTACAATGCTTAATGCTATGTGGATGCAGGTAAAAACGAGGAAAACACCAAACAAATCTTAATAAATCGAGTCAAACATGAACATTGGTGAATATATATGGCAAGATATGCACAAACAGATAATAAGCCAAACCATGCAAAGGTTTCTGCAAAATGTCAACATGCTCAGAACACACATCATCTGGCAAATAAGTCAAACAGAGTCGTTCTTCTGACGTCGCCTCCCTGTGTGGCATCAGATCTCGTCACCATTTTATTAGGAAACGAGGGGTGTCGCCTCTCAATCCAGTAGCACATGCCCCAGACTGATCCAGCAGCCTACACCTATCTTGGACAAATCAAATGTCAAGCAAGTCTGTAACACCTGTAAAATTCATTTTGTAATTATTTACATTTTATGAATTTTATTTCCTAGACAGGTGTTACTGTTCCGAGGCCCATTGTATGGTTTTGTGCTTTTGGGCTTGGGCCTCGTGGGCTGGC
>JAMKQA010063507.1:0-12227 GCA_024699735.1 Posidonia australis | reverse complement strand
CATTAAATGGGCCCAAATAGGTTAAATGGGCCTTGTGTGTTCAATTCGGGCTTGATGGGCTTTGTGGGCCTAAGTGGGCCTTCATGGGCCCAATTGGGTTTCCATGAATTAAAAGGGCCTTGATAGGGTTAGAGCTCAGCCACTACATCCTCATCCTGCAAAATTAGAAATTTGGGGTGTCTACACCATCATTTCGGGTTTTAATTGTTTTCTGGCATATTTTGGAATATTTTTCACTCATTGCACTACATATTTTGCATTTAATCGTAGATTCCATTTAAAATTATGTTTTCACTGAGATTTGATCTTTAGTTTCACATTTTGATTACATTTGCACTTATGTGTGAATTTTGCACTTATGTGCGAATTTTGCACTTTTGTGTGAATTTTACACTTTAGACTCTGAATTTTTAGGAAATTATCCAAGTACAATTTCCACATCTTAGTGCCACATTGACATTGGACTCATCATTTACATGTTAGAATAGGAGTCATGAACATGTTTTTCATCCAGATTCTCACTTATTTTTTGTGAATTTTGTATCTTGGCCCTTATGCTTGTCCTTGATTGTGTTTACATCATTTTGGTGTTTTTCTCCTCCATGTTTTCTTGCAAATAACATCTTTTGAACATTTGACACACATTTTGACATAGTTTAGACCATGCATCACTCCCATGCTAGCATTTATCACATCTGGCCAGGGAAACGACCAAATTGCCCATGTGCCTCCAATTCATGAGCATACATCTCAATTTTTGCACTCAGTCTTGCATAGTCCTTGTATAAGCCATCCTTTAGAATCTTTGCACATTTAGGCGCTTATCCATGCATTTCATATTATTTCTTTTCACATTTGTATTCCTTTTCAACGAGCTGGCATCTCATGCCTTCCTTTCATGGATTTCTTTCTTCATTTTGCTTTCAGAGTTTTTTTATCCGATATCCGATTTGATTTGCTTTAATTCTACATTTCAGATTTTTGATTTGATTTGGATTTCATCGCCCGAGGGCGTACATTAACAGACCAAAAGACCCACATTGGCCCCTTTGCGGATTATTTTTCTACTTTGTTTTTTACAACTTTTTCCATGATTCAGAGGACTTGGGTTGACTCCACCTTTTATCCTTTTGACATCAATATGGTTTTCAGAGGCATTCTTTACAAAAACCTTATCATTTCATGTGATTTTCTTTGTCGTGTCATTTTGGACATCATTTTGCACATTCATCCAACTCTGTCATGACATACATATTATTATGATTAGAGCATGATCTAGGCTTAGCAAGCATTCATTCAGCCTTAGCAAGCGATTTAGGCTAGAAAGACCGAGTTTATCGGGCACACGAGGGTGCCTAATACCTTCCTCGTGTGTAATAAGAATCCTTACCCATCCTCTGGTTAGCAGACATCCGGCCTTCGCATCTGCATCTCATGCATTCAGTCTTTCGTGGTTTTCCTCGTCTTTCCCTTAGAAGACTAGGTGGTGACTCCTTTTTTCTTTTTCTTTTATCTTATCATGCGCCTTCGCCATCTTAGCATGGCTGTGATTCCTTCCCTCTAGCGCGACTCCACGCCGGATCCCCAGGTCGGCATGGTCACAATCCCATAAGCCCTGATCCTTTCTAGAGGCTGATCCTTCTTTTGCTCTCCTTCGACGACGATGAACCCTAATCCCAACCCGATCTAAAGGTCGTTCTTCTTCTTCCTCTTCCTCTGGTCGCACCGACAGTAGAGCTTTTCGAAGATGAAGGTAAGATGAGTTCGCTTAGCCGCTCTTCTGTGATTTTAGTCTCTTGTTTTCTTCTTCAGCAAATGGGTTCAAAATCCTTAAATTTTTCTTACACTATTAGCTTGTAATATATCTTTATCAAGGATTTTATAATTATGCTAAAAATATCAACACCAAACCCCCCTTATTGTCGTTCCTGTGATCCCCCTTTCTCAATCTTGTGGGTCTCTGTTATTCTTGCAAAAGGCTTCTGAAATCTTTTTTTTTGGTTATTTTTGGTTATTTTAGGCTTGTTAAGTTTACTATGTCCGTATGGAACTAGTGTGTATTTTTTCTACCTATACCATTAATTGTAATGTAATGAGAGAAAGGCTGGAAAAACAAGGTTGGTTACAGATAAAAAAAACCTGACATTGTGACAGATTTGATTCTCTAGAATTTCCGTTAATTATGCTGAAGGTATTTGTAGACACCCTGATTTTGAGGTGACTCATAGCTAAACTCTCCAGATGTTGCTTTGGATGCGGGAAGTTCAACCACTTTTGAATCATACTCAACCTTTTAACAAGCCAGAGATCATTACATAAACCGACCACAAGCCCATAGCAAGCCCGTGGCCTAATTGGCAATTCAGATAGCTAGTGGAGAGCACCAATGTGGAGCACTTGACTGGAGCACCAAGCAGGAGCACTAAAGTGGCGCACCCCGCTGGAGCACCAAGGTGGCGCACATATCTGGCACACCATCCTGGCGCACAACCACTTTTCAGGGTGCTGGCTACTGGCTTTCCATCTCCTGTGCTTGTAACCCTCACCAGTGGATATTCCCTGCTAATCTACGCCAGGCTCTTCGTTTGTGAGGCTGTCTGCATCCCATGGGAGTTACCCTTGTGGAACTCTATAAAAAGACCTCCATTGGCAACCATTTAGCGGACTTGGTGAAGCCATTCACTTATTCCCAGCAGCCCTCTCTCGTTTCCTGAAGATATCTTTGCATTCCAAAGCAACAAGGAAGTATTATCTTGAGACTTCAAGGAGGAAACACCACTAGCAAGGTAAGATCCTTACTCCTCTTTCACTTATCCTTATGTTTAAGCTCTAGATATTACACCATGTAAAAGCATGTAAAAGAATAAGATATCTGATCTGTTAGTAAGCTGTTTTCATGATGTTTTTGTGATGAGATGATTGCCCCTACATGTATATTCACAATGCTCCAATGCCATATTAAATTCTGCATCATATAATCTCTGTTTTTACATAATGAATCATGATTCATGCAAATACCTACTATGAAATGAGCTGCAAATATACTCTTTATATGTTCACCATTTGCATATGATTGTTAAGTTCATTAGCTCATTTTATGCTCTTTAGAATCTACTATGCAAATATTTTCAGCCCTTAACCCATGATCTTGCATGATTTAAGATAATTGATATAAAGACTTTCATTGCTTGCTTTTCATCATATTTCAGCTTTTTACCATCTGATTAATCAATCTGGTTAAGATAAATCGCATTACATCTCTTGCATCTGGACCAGAATCTAAAATCAGACAACAATCTGATTCAGATTTTCTGGAGTGCACCACACTGGAGCACCAAGGGGGCGCACCAGGGTGGCGCACCTAACCAGAGCACCATCCTGGTGCACCAGTCTGGTCAGAGTATAAATCATTATCTTTACATCATAACCTACATGCTTTCCTGGGTGTTTTTGACTTTGATTTTTATGGTGTGTATTTTCTGATATGGCATGTCTTTGCATGCATGATTTCAGTCTTGGATGACACTGTTTTAAGTTTTTTCATCTTGCATATTCAGCCAGTTGCTGAAATCTGGTGAGTTGATTTCCCCATGAACTCCTGTTTGAGAGGTTCTTATGCATCAGTCCATGATCCAGATCTGGATAGCATGGCTGAATCTTGTTGTTTTTACTTAGCATAGGGATGGTGTGGTCTTGTGTGAGGCATACAACCCTTGAGCACAAGACCCATCTTGTGTTTTCTTGTTTGGATTTTGATAAGATACTCATGTTGCATTTTCTGTTGAGTTTGCAAGTTTATAAGAATTTTGCATTGCATGGCATTCTGGTTTACTGTCGGATTTATGATTTTCTCTAGCACACTTTTCTGGCTTCAGTAAAGCACATAGGTGGCGCACCAGACTGGAACACCAGTCTGGCGCACCACACAGGTACACCAACTTGTTTTCTGTTGCACGCAGCTGCATTTGGCATGGTATTTAGCATGTTTTCCGTTTAGATTTGCTTTTGGTTTTCTTTGGTTGTCTTCCAGGGTATATCAGGAAGACCCCATTCTGTTTTCTACCTTTTTCATGCATGATAGATCATGTTTTGCATATAGTAAAGCGAGGATGAAAATCACTCGATGTTGTTAGATGTTTTGATTATATCCGTGCAATATCCTTGCACCAGTGCTTGATCCACCGCATGGGTGACCTTTCAGAGCATTAGGACACACCCTACAACCCATGCACCCATGTTTAGCATAAGGCACCATTTGCATGTAGCATTGCATGGCATTTCGCCCTTGGGCGTACAGAAAAGGCTGAAAAGTTGACATTTCATATAAGTAAACAAGAAACCCATTAAAAGACCGATTTTAGGGCGCACGAGGGTGCCTAATACCTTCCTCGTGCGTAACAGGGATCCTTGCTCAATTTTTTGGTTTATGACCTTCTTTTCCATTGGCTTTATTGCATGATTTGAATGTTTTTAAGCGATTTTCCTCGTCATTCGTTTTAAAATAGACTAGGTGGCGACTCCTGCATTTTATCATTATTTTTATTGTTTTTGCCGTGACTTCGCCGACCCTCGTGCATTTGGCCTTTCGCGCCAATCTCGAGGCTGTCGCCGGCATGGTTACAGTATTCCAATTCCAGTGTTTAGAACATTAGCTGGTTCGATTGTTGAATGAGTTGTTGTGTTGCAGCAAACCAATGATTGTCATTTCCACCAAAAGGAATGGGGTAAAGGCTAAGCTGAACATTTTCGTGATTACTTTAACTAGCGTTAAGAGTTAGAAAATAAGAATGACAAATAAATATTTTTTTTAATTTATCAAGAGATCCAAAAACTCACTCTTTTGAACTCCGATGTGTTTCAAACCAAACAAATAACACAAAAGATGGCATCATTTTATAAGATAGAAACATATATACGAATCATGTTTCTAGTTATTTGAACAAAGTCCTTGTAGCCCACAACCATATCCCAGTCCTTGAAGTCATCTAGAACTGAAGGCATGCATAATTTGTGCATTTTAAGTAACAACATGTGACCATGCCGGTGGAACCCTGCACGGCTCTCCCTTACCGGGTACGTGGAAGCACTCGAGGAGACACGATATGGTCACGGTGAAGATGGTGAATCCGGAGAAGAAGACTAGACTCGGAAACACAAAGGAAAGATACGAAAGGATAAGGAAAGGAGTCGCCACCTAGTCTTTTAATGGAAAAACGAGGAAAACCAAACACACAAGAAAATCAAGAAGCAGACAAGATGCAGAAAACATGTGTGCTCCGTACCTAATGGATAAATAAATGCGGGCCAGAGAAAGGATAAGGATTCTGGTTCCGCGTTGGGAAGGGGTTAGGCACCCTCATGCGCTCGAGAAAATTCGGTCTTTCTAGGTTTCCTACTCGCCAATGGTCTACTAAATGTGTGCATGCTTATCCTAAATGTTCATGCTAAAGATGACTGGAGAAAACATGCCAAATCAAAGAAAAGAAATGAAATAAGGGGAAAAAGTTAATCCAAGGGTCAAATGTAAGCCTTGAAAATGCCGCTTTACTGTACGCCCTTGGGTGATGAGAAAAATCGTGAAAATCGAGAAATTCTCGGAAAGCGTCTCGCAAACCAGCGGAAATTTGGATAAATCCGAGAAAATCAAAATAGGAAAATAATCCTCATTTGGGAAAATGTCGACTTTGATAAGCCTTTTAATGTACCCCCTCGGGCGATAGAAAGCCAAATCAAATCTAAAGATGCGAAAATTGGAATGAATCCGGGAGACGGTGAGAAAATCAAGTTCGAAAAGAGTTGGAAAAGTGTGCGCAAAGTAAAGAAGAAAAGACAAGAAAATTGCATGAAAAGGTGTGACAAAATGTGCAAAATGCATGTGTGAATGTAAAAATAAGAATTCCAGGGTCCTTTGCACAAAAACCCAAATTCTAAATAAAAATTGAAATTTTGAAGCCCAAATCATCAAAAATACATAGGAAAACACATTCTATGCAATTATGAAGAAACATGAGGTCAAATGTGTAAATATGTACATTTCTGGCCAAATTGATGGTTTTTAGGGGTTAAAATGCAATTCTGCCACTAAAACATGCATATAAAGCAATTCAGTGGAAATACAGGATAAAATATGCATGAAAAAGAGTCCATGTTGAAATCAGAAAGTTTCAGGGGCAATCCAGTAATTTTACCCAAGGAAACAGGCATTCAGTGTGAAATCTGTAAAGTGGACTAAAATACAATTTATCCAGAGAATTCATGCATTCAGAAGAGCTTCTGTAAAGTTCAAGGATTTTAATGCCATTTAACTAGAAAAATATGCATTAGAATGATTTTAGAGAAATTCAGGGGCTAAAGTGCAATTTAACAAAAGAAACAATGCATTTGGAGGTGTTTTAAAAGAATACAGGGGCTAAAATGCAATTTAACCAGAGAAATATGCATTCAAAAAGGTTTCAAAAAAGTTCAGGGTTCTTTATGCAAAAAAATTGGATTAAAATGCATGAAAGGAAACTTTGAGGGTTTTTATTAAACTTTTAAACCTGGAAAACATTATTTTGAATACTCAAGGGGCACAATGCAATATTTTCAGTTAAAACTTTATTCAAACGATTTAAGAAAAATGAGTAAGGACCTAAGTGTAAGAAAAAGACCTAAACGTAATAAAGAAAAGGACCTAAATGCAACAGTCAAAAAGTTTCAAAATTTTATTAAAATAAAAATGTTTTTAAATTTTTTAAAAGGAAAAAAGATCGACGGTCGTCGACGACAGAGCTCCGCCGTCGACGACCGCCGGGAAGGCTATCAGAGGCTCTCCCGTGGTCTGATCTGAGATCAGACCCCATGGGAAGCAAGAAGAAGATGAGCGGAGAAGATCCAAAGGCTTGGATCGAGGTTTCAACAGCTGGAGAGGGCTTCCCGTCCCCGTCGCCGGAGTCCCCCTCGCCGTCGAGCACTCCGGCGACGGCGTCGGGGAAGAAGAGGGACTATTGGAGCTATGGCGGGGCGATCCAAAGGTCGTGGATGCTCGGAGGGGCGTCGAGGAGCATCTTCTCTCCTCCGGGGGCTCAAATGATGGATGACGACGTGAAGGAAACTTTGGCTGCCACTTCTCCGGTGAGCGAGGTCGCGGGTGTGCTCCATGGGTCGTGGCTCAGCTCCAGAGGCTCTGGCGTGCTTGGGGCGCACTGTGGAGGCTTTCTGGAGGTTCGGAGCGGCACAGCGGGGCTAGAAACTCGACGTCCTTCTCTGGCTCCAGTCGTCTTCTCCAACGACGGCGAAGTCACGCAACTCCGGCGATCTTCTGGTGGAGGCCTCTGTGGCGGTTGGAGAGGGAATTGAGGGGCAGAAAAGCAAAAGAGAGGCCAGAAGATGTAGACCTAGGGTTCTAGGACCAGGGACAAGCCCTGGATCAGCACCCTCACCTATATCGCCGGAAAACGGCGAAAGCGAGGTCCGAGGAGCAATTTCGACCAGAGGAGGCCTCTGGCTTGATTGAAAACAATCCAGAAAGACTAAGGAAGCTCTAGGAAACTAAATTTGAAGCTAAACGAGGCTGGGGGAGGGCGTACCTGGCCTGGCAGCGTGTGTGGCCTCTGCTGCTCGTTGGAAGTGGCCTGAACCCACGCTTCTCACCTCCGCGAGCTCCTCTCTCTCTCTGGAATTCTCCCTCGCTTCTCTCTCGCTCTCGAATTCTCTATTTTTCTCCTCTGTTCCCTCCTTCTTCTCTGTTGCTCCTCCTTTTATAGGTAAACCTTGTTTTGATTTATTGTATAGATATCTCTACTTAAAGATTTATTTTAAGTCCATAGATGTTGTTTCCCTGACTGGAATTGTAGTGTTTGTTTCATGTTACTAGCTGAAATCTTGCCTTTTATAATTGTAGTGCTATACTTGAGTTAAATTCCTCTTCATACTTATTTGATACACTACTTGTAATGTTGTTTCATTTATTTGATATAATTTCTAAATAATCTATGCTATGATCATTTATGGAAATTTATCTTCGCATGTCAGACTTTAGAGGTGCCAACATCAATGAGAAGACAAACCATTAATCTTTTCTTGATGACATACAAAATTTTCAAATTAACCGATCAACAAAATTATCACTTGTCCTTAAAACTTTATTTAACATCAGCTATCCTTTGATATGTTGTTGCATGGTTATTTTTAATGGTAATTTTACCTAGTTTTTGTGATTATTTTATATTAGAATGGATAATCCTTTTGATTGCAACAATGAAGAAGAAGATGAAAAAGAAGAAGAAGAAGAAGAAGAAGTTGAAGAAGTAGTAGAAAGTGAAGAATTTAACTTTCTAGCATATTATAGAAGAATGGAACTTGACACAGAAGACGAAGAAGACATTCTCATTAAGTAGTTGGTATCAAAGATTGAAAATTATTATGAAGGCATAGTTTTGAAAAATCCTGTACATATTGTCCCATATACTGGCCATCAAATTGTTTGAAACATGTTGAATTCACATTTTAGGAATTGTTTCGACCATTATTGTATTATGCATAATGTTTTTTCTGAGATTGTGTGCTATCTTTAGCGAGAGGGGTATGCTAGAAGACTCACGACACATCACAGTTGAAGAGTAAATGAGAATTTTTTTACAAACCAATGGACAAAGATACAAAATTAGATTTGTACAATATAACTTGCAATACTCTAGGGAAACAATAAGTAGATACTTTAATAAAGTTTTGGATTATATTTGTGTATGGTCACTAGAGATAATATGTCCTAAGGAGTCACTAGTGGAAGCACCGAGATATATTATTGTATATGGAAGTGGTAAGTACTATCTTTTCTTTAAAGATTGCATTGGAGCATTAGATGGGACTCATATCGTTGCAATTGTTAAAAAGGAGGAACAAAATGCATTTCGTAATGGAAGAGATGAAAAAAATGCACACAGAGTGTGTTAGGTGTTTGTGACTTTCATATGCGCTTTACATTTTTGTTAGTTGTTTGGAAAGGAACATCACATAAATCAAAAGTTCTAAACCACACATTGTACAACCCAACATATAATTTTCCAATCCCTCCAAATGGTAAGTACTCACAACTAATTATGTTTCCTTTATATGTCTTTAGCAAACATTGTAACTAAAAATAGCTTATTTTACTGTATAAATAACTATTATCTTGTAGATGCTGAATATCCAAATAAGGACTTTCTAACACCATACAGAAATACAAGATGCCACATCCCAGAGTTTATGAATATAGCCTCAAGAGGGAGCAATGAGTTATTTAGTAACTTCCACTCTTTGTTTCGAAATATTATTGAGCATCCGTTTGGTGTTTTGAAAAAAAAGATGGAGCATTCTACAAAATATGCCACCTTATACATTTTTGATGCATGTGAAGATAGTCATAGCTGTGATGACAATACACAACTTTATTGTGGAGCAACGACTACAAGATGAGGTTCTTGATGAGACCCAACAAATGAATATTCTTGTTAATAATAATAATGAAAATGGAAGTGAAGAACATGATACTGCAAATGAATTAGAAATAGGGATAGTGCGTGACAATATTCGTAATTTACTTGTCACTAGATGAAATAGGCACTAGTTTTATTGTTTTTTTTGTAAACGGTAAGCTATTATAAATTTAATCCTTGGCTATGCAACCACCACCAAGGCAAGACAGAGTCCAAATACAAATTGTTTCAGAAATACAGACCTGACGGAACATAAGTTCCTATCCAGAAATAGACAGCCATCAGCAGGTATAACAAAAGATTCATAATGTATCAAAAGTCTTAAGATCGATTAACAAAACATTAATCACAGGAAGGATTTTCATCAGCAGAAGGTAGGGAGGACTGATTGGATTCCATAAGCCTGACATTTTGAGGAGCTGAGGGTGCATGCTCCATTGCCCTGTTTTGTTGAAAAGATGAAATTGAGAAGAGGGACTCTTCTTTCTCAAAACCTGTATCCAAAGAATCTATCCAGCATTGAATAATAGGAAAAATATCATTAATAATCATGTAAGGATTTTTGCTCTTTTCCCTGAAAATTCTATTATTCCGTTCCTTCCTTATTGTCCACAAAATAATTTGAATCAAGGTATAACAGTCTTTTAAAGGGAAGTCAAATTTCAAAGTAGGAGGGAAGGTAAATAGGTCAGTAATAGAGAATATTGCAGGATATAAAGGACCAAAAATAAAAGCATTCCATATGGTGCTAGAAAAGGAGCAATGGATGAATAAGTGATTGCATGTTTTCTCAAAACCCCTGGAAAATATACAAACTTCAGAGCCATTCCAACCCCTTTTATAGAGATTATCTTTAGTTAGTACTTTATTGAATAGAACTAGCCAAGAAAAAAGTTTGACTTTTAAAGGAATCCAGCTGTACCAGATTTGATCATAAAATTGAAATCTAAGTTCACCATCATTAATTATATTGTAGCAGGAATTCACAGAATAACGGTCTTTGGAGGGATTCCACTGCAAAGTGTCATCCTCAGGGCATAAAAGCATATTATTTAGTATTTCTATTAGAAGATCAGCCTGATTCTGAATAATAACAATGTTATCATATGACATGGGGCAAGCAAAGAACTTGTCAAAGTCTACTTTGAAGATCTCAATTGTTTTTCCAATTGAAGTCTTTTTAAGTTTTGCCAGCTTAAAAAGATCCGGAAAAATATCTATAAGTTTTTCCCCACTCCACCATCTATTTTCCCAAAAAATAATGCTACTTCCTTTTTTGACTTGAAAGGTGGTAAAACTATTAACTATGTTAAAGCAACCTTTTATTTCTACCATAAGCGGGAGGATCTTCCTATTGATGTATTTAATAGAGCCCCTGGCCAACACCTAGATAAATACCTGACTTTTAAAATTTCTTTCCACTTTAAGGTGTAGGAGCTAGAAAGTAGCTGCCATAGCAACTTAGTTTTTAATGCCACCTTAAAACATTTAATGTTAATAATGCCCCATCCTTTTTAAAATTTAGGTCTGCATAACATTGCCTACTTAGCCAGATGGCATGTTATGGAGGAAGATGAGTAGGATTTCTAAAGAAATCTATACCTAAGTTTATCAATAACTTTTTCCACCTTTATTGGGAGGTGAAGTACAAAAAGATAATAGGTAGGGATAGCTGACAGAACAAAATTCACAAGAGTTAGTCTTCCACCTAAAGACAATTGTTTTGCCTTCCAAAGAGATAGTTTTTTTGATATTTTTTCAATTACTGGGGACCAATCATTAAAGTTTGCCCTCCTGAAGTGTAGAGGTAGTCCCAAGTATTTAATAGGTAGAAGAGCTGTAGTACATCCTAGGATATGGGAAGATATGATAATGGAATTGTTTGGGACTCCAATACCAGTGAGAGAGGATTTATGGAAATTTATTTTCAATCCAGAACAAGCTTGAAAGCAACACATTATCCTCTTGATGTTAATTATATTCTCCTCACTTGCAGATAGAAATAAAATAGTATCATCTGCATATTGGATGTTTACTATGTTTGGTCCGCCATTTGAAAACTGAATGCCAGAAATCAACTTGCTTTCCACAGCAAGTGATAGCATCCTGTTCAGAATGTGTGTAACTACAATGAAAAGGAGTGGTGATAATGGGTCTCCCTGTCTTAACTCATTTGATGCTCTAAAATATCCTTTGGAAGAGCTATTAATTAAGATTGAGAATCTAGTATGTATGATACACATCCTTATCCAATTAATCCATTAGGATCACATCCTAATCCTGTATCCAGTAAGAAATCCCAATTGACATTATCAAAGGCTTTCTCAAAATCCAATTTTAGGATGTACCTAGGAATTCCAGCCACTTTCATATAGTGCAGTGTTTCTTGAGCAACCAAGAAATAATCACCAATGTATCTTCTCGGTATAAAGGCACATTGAGAATTATCAATTAATTTATCAAGCACATGGGAAAATTTGGAAGCCAGAGTCTTCAAAATGATTTTATATAGACTATTAACTAAACTGATAGGTCTGAAATCTTTTATGCATTGTGCACTCTCTAATTTAGGAATAAGGGTGATGAAGGTTTAATTAATAGGTTCTAGATAATCTATGTCTGAGGAAGCATGGAGGTGATTAAAAACTGTTAGAAATATTAACATTAATTTTGATGATTATTCATTTGTGCTTATTTTCATAAATATTATAACGTGAAAAAGATTTAGAGTGTCTTAGCATGAATTCAAAAATACATACCGGCATCAAG
>JAMKQA010063506.1:0-10849 GCA_024699735.1 Posidonia australis | reverse complement strand
CACAATCATGGCATCCAAAAAGTCAAACAACAAGCAAAAGGCATGAACATGGCATGTGCTGGTGTAGTGCTCACAAATAGGTGAATAAAAGCAAGTATCGACAAACAAAGCATGAATTAAGTCATGTGCATGTGCGGTGGCATAGCAATAGTGTAAAAAGACACAAAAAGGCATGTTCAGTCAAAAATGTACAAGCAAACAAAACATGAAGTAAACAGACCAAAGACAAGTAAGGAAACCAGAATGAAAGCTAGAATCTGGTTATCCCCAATGGAGTCGCCAGTTCCTGTGACCATGCCGGTGGAACCCTGTACGGCTCTCCTCTACCAGGTGCGTGGAAGCACACGAGGAGTCTTGATACGGTCACGGTGAAGATGGTGAATCCGGAGAAGAAGACTAGACTCGGAAACACCAAGGGAAGATGAGATAAGATAAGGAAAGGAGTCGCCACCTAGTCTTTTAATGGAAAGACAAGGAAAACAAAACACACAAGAAAACCAAGAAGCAAACAAGATGACGAAAACATATATGCTCCATGCTTAATGGATGAAATGCACAAATCAATGCAGGGCCAGAGAAAGGGTAAGGATTCTGGTTACGCATGGGGAAGGAGTTAGGCAGCCCCATGCGCCCGAGGATCTTGGTCTTTCTAGGTTTCCAACTTGCCAATGGTCTAATGGGTGTGTGCTTGCCTATTCTGAATGCTCATGCTAAAAATGACTAGAAAACATGCCAAATCAAAGAGAAGAAATGAAATGAATGGGAAAAATTAATCCAAAGGACAAATGTAGGCAATGAGAATGCCGCTTTACTGTACGTCCGTGGGCGGTGAGGAAAATCGTGAAAATCAAGAAAAACTCTCGGAAAGCGTCACGCAAATCAGCAAAAATTCGAAGAAATCTGAGAAAATCAAATTGGGGAAAATAATCCTCTTTCGGGACAATGTCGGCTTTGTTAAGTCTTTTAATGTACGCCCTCGGGCGATGGAAAGCCAAATCAAATCAAAAATACAAAAATCGGCAAAAATCCAAGAAACGACGAGAAAACCAAGCTTGAATGAGTTAGAAACGAGTGCACTATATAAACAAGTAAATGCGAGAAAACTTGCATGAAAAGATGCGACAAAATATGAAAAATGCATGTAAGAGTGTAAAAATTTGAATTCCAAGGGCCTTTGTGCAAAAAACCCAAATTCTGAATGAAAACTGAATTTCTGAAGCTAAATCATCAAAAATACATAGAAAAACACATTTCATGTAGTTTTGAAGAAATCTGGGGTCAAATGTGCAGATCTATGCATTTCTAGCCAAATCGAAGGTTCCCAGGGGTTAAAATGCAAGTATGCCATCAAAACATGCATTTAAAGCAATTCTGTGGAAATTCAGGGTAAAATATGCAAGAAAAAGAGTCCATGATTGAAAATAGGAAGTTGTAGGGACAATTCAGTAATTTTATCCTTGAAAACATGCATTCAGTGTAAAATCAATAAAGTTCAGGGATTAAAATACAATTTAAATCACATCTGTGCAGATATTTGAATTCTCAGGGTTTTCCTTGCAATTTTAACAGAGAAATATGCATTTAGAATGATTTTAATGAAGATCAGGGGTTTAAATGCAATATGAATAGAGAAATATGCAGTCATAATGATTTTCATGAAGATCAGGGGTTTAAATGCAAGTTGAACAGAGAAATATGCATTCAGAATGATTTTCACAAAACTTAAGGGTCTTTGTCTAATATTTAAGCCTGGAAAACATTATTAGGGAATCTTAGGGGGCACATTACAATATTTTCAGTTAAAACTTTATTCAAACAATTTAAAGAAAAATGTGCAGGGACCTAACTGTAAGAGAAAGGACCTAGTTGCAAGAACAGAAGGACCTAAATGTAACAAAACAAAAGTTTCAGAGATTAATTCAAAGAAAACTTATTCTTATTTAAAAGAAAAGAATCGACGACCACCGACGACGAAGCTCCGCCTTCGACGACCGTCGGGAGAGCATCCCAAAGCCTGATCTAAGATCAGAGGGCACAGTGAGCAAGAAGAGAAGGAAGGGAAGAGATCCAACGGTTTAGATCGAAGGCTCGACGGTCAGAGGAGGCTGCCCGCCTCCCTTGCCATCGCGGCACTCTAGTGACAGCACTGGAGAAGAAAGGGCCTTCTAGAGGGCTGCAGTGTGCGTCTATGAGCTCCTGGAGGCTGCGGGATGTCGAGAAGAGTATTCCCTTTCCATCAGGGGGCCAAAATGGAGGAAGATCGAGCAATGTGGGTTCCACTTACCGTCGCTGTCGTCTCCTTCGGCGAGCGAGGTTGCGGGAGTGATCCAAGGCCTAAATTGCGATCGTGGAGCCTCAGGAGTGTTGCTAGAGCATCAGAGATCGTTCCTTGGGGGTAGGAGCGGCGTTGCAAGGCTGGAGGCTCGTGTCTCTTCTCTAGTTTCAGTCTTCTTCCCTAGCGACGGTGACCTGGCGCAACTCCGACGATCTTCTGGCGGAGGAGGGAGGCAATGAAGCGGCACGCAAAGAGTGGGATAAGTAGGAGGGAGGCCAGGAGAGGAGGACCTATGCTTCTAGGACCAGGGACAAGCCCTGGACCAACACTCCCACCTAGGCCACCGGAAAACGAGTCCAGCGAGGCCTGGGGGCTGATTCCGACCAGAGGAGGCCTCTGGCCCTGTTGGAATCAATCAAGGAAGACAAAGGGAGTCCTAGGAAGCTAAAATTTAAATTAAATGAGGCTGGTGGAGGGCGTACCTGGGCTGGCAATGTGCCTTGCCTTCGTAGCTCGCCGGAAGTGGCTGAAGACTCTGGTTTCTCACCTCCGCGATCCTCCTCTCTCTTCTTGGAACTCTCTCTATCTCCTCCTCCCCTTCTCCCTCGCTCTCTTCTTTCTCTCTTTTTTCACTTCACACTGCCGCTCCTTTTATAGGTGAAGCTCCGACGACACACTGTAACCACCCAAAAAACAAACCACGACAAGATCCTAACAACCAGCCTAACCCGTAACAAACTAGAGATCCTCCTAACAAACTAACGCCCGTAACCACCCTGCTGTTCCCCACACACCCTACATTCTGCCTGCCTACGTGCCGACATTGATCGACGGCCGTCCGAGCTTATGACGATGCATCCGACGACCCCGATTCGTGGAGGGCTCGAGCTTGGCTACTGCTGGGCAACGTGGTGAGATAGGCTGGACGAGATGAGAACGGAGGGAAATGATGGGTTGCGGCTGGATCGTGGCTTCACCTTTCTCTGGTCTCCTCCTCACATCGTGTGGATTGCTTGAGTTGGTGAAGTCGTTGGGTGAGGGAACAACAGGAGCGGGTGCTGTTAAGGTTGATGATGGCTGGTTGTGGTGAGAAGGGCTGAAGGAGTGGTTGTTGGGTTGGAAGAAGAAGAAGAAATGGGCTGAGGTGTTGTGGACTTTCATGGGCCTAAGTGGGCTTACTTGGGCTTTGGTGGGCTTTGGTGGGTTTTAATTGGCTTTAGTGGATTTTCATGGGCTTTACGCATGTCCAGTGTGGCTGTATGGTGCGCCAATGAGGTGCGCCTGTCTGGTGCGCCAAATAGGTGCGCCTGTCTGGTGCGCCTGTATGGCCCCGGATCACGGCTCAGACCACTTGCTGTTGGGTTTGGCGTTCCTTGGCTTTGGGATCTAACCAGGGTTTGAGTTCATTTGTGATTAAAAGCCCCGCTACCACAATTCCAGCCTGCAGACCTGCAAAATTGGGGTGTCTACACTAGTTAACTGCTAAGCCGGAGCGTGCAGTCGCTAAACCTGTCATGCAATCCACCTCATCATCTGTTTGTTTGTTAGCCAGGCCAAGACTTGAGTTAACTTAGAGGATGTCAACATCTGCTTTACCCGTAGTTTCCCCAAACACATCAACCCTTGTCCCAATGGAGTTGGAGGCCCCTACTCCTTTGGTTATAAATCTGACACAAGATACCCATCGTATGCCCTATAACTATGCCACAGAAATGTGTGTTGAGGTGACACGATTAGGACTAGGGGTGGTGTGACCATGCTGGTGGAACCCTACATGACTTCAAGGTGCGTGGAAACACACGAGGAGTCTCGATATGGTCACGATGAAGATGGTGAATCCAGAGAAGGAGACTAGACTGGGAAACACCAAAGAAAGATAAGAAAAGGATAAGGAAAAGGAGTCGCCACGTAGTCTTTTAATCGAAAGACGAGGAAAACCAAACATAAAGGAAAAACCTAAAGAAATCAATGCGAAGAAAACACATGTATGCTCCGTGCCTAATGAATGAAGTGCGCAAACCAATAAGGGCCAGAGAAAGGATAATGATTCATGTTATGCATAGGGAAGGTATTAGGAACCCCAAATGCTCGAAGAATTCGATCTTTCTAGGTCTCTTGCTTACTAATGATCTAGTGTGTGTATGCTTGTCTACCCCTAATGCACATGCCTAAGATGAATGCGAAAACATGCCAAATCAAAGAGAAGAAATGAATAAAAAAGAAATAATAAGGAAAATAATTTGAGGGACAATGTAGGCATTGAAAATGCCACTTTACTATACGCCCTTGGGCGATGAGGAAAATCATGAAAATCAGAAATATTCAAAAAGTGTCACGCAAAACAGTGGAAACTTAAGAAATCCAAGAAAATCAAATGAGAGAAAATAATCTCATTCGGGTCCATGTCAGCATTGTCAAGCCTGTTAATGTACGCCCTTAGGCGATGAAAATCCAAATCAAATCAAAATATGAAAATCGGAAGAAATCCAGAAAATAATGTGAAAACTAAGCTTGAAATAAGTTTGAAATGTGTGCATGATGCAAGAAAGTACGCATGAGAAAATATGCTTAAAAAATGGAACAAAATGTGTAAATGAAAGCATGGGTGAAATATGTAAGTTTTTAGGGGCCTCAATGCAAAAATTACCTATTCCTAGGTGAAGACTGAGGTTTCTAGGGTTAAATCAACAAAAATGTTTAAGAAAACACATTTTATGCAATTTTAAGGAAGTTGAGGGTTAAATGTGCAAAACTGTGCATTTTTTGGGTGAAATCAGGATTCCTAGGGTCCAATCTGTAATTTTGTTAGCATGTGTTTAGTGTAATTTTGAAGAAATTCATGGTTAAATGTGCAAAATAGTGGACTTATGGGTGAAAATATGAAATTCCAAGGATTGATTTGCAAATGTGCCATGAAAACCAACATTCAGTGTAAATTTAGTGAAGTTCAGGGTTTAAAATGAAAATCTGTGCACATTTTGAGTAAAAACTTGAATCTCCAGGGTTTGGTTTGCAAATGTGACAGAAAAATCATCTTCCAGTGCAATTTTAGTGAAGCTCAGGGTTTTATGTGCAAATTATGGACTTAAAGTGAATGAAAACTAAATTAGAGGGTTTTAAGTCAAAGTTTAAAATCTGAGAATTAGTTAAAGAAAACATAAGGGTCACACTGTAAATTTACCAAAACAAAACATATTTAAAATGATTAAAAAAAATAAATGCAGGGACTATTATGCAAAACAAGAGGACTTAAATGCAAACAAAAGAAAAGAAATGAAGTTTTCTTTAAAAAAAGTTTTAAAAAACACTCGACGGTTGCTGACAACCATCACTTGGGAAGCCATCCAGGCCTTCTCCGTTGCCTGATCTTGCATCTAAGCGACTGATGAGCAAGAGGGAAGAAAGGGAAGAGGATCTACCAGCTCTGATCAGACGTCCATGGCTGAGAGCTTCCCCCCCCCACCAAACTCGCTGGCGTCGCGATTCCGGTGACGGGCCTAGATAAGACAAGGCCACTGGAGGCGATGGAGCGGCGATCCTGGGCTCTTAAAGGCTCGACGGCGTGGAGAGGAGGGTTTTCCGCCATTCAGAGGCAAGAATGGTGCCGCACTCTCCCCTACCGATCAAGCTCGCCGTAGTCTCCGGTGGCTTCAACTGCGGAGGTCGATCGAGGCTTGGAGTGTGGTTTTGAAGCTTCCAGAGGCCTGAGGGAAAGAAAAGGAAGGTGCTCCAATGCTCTGGAGTGAGCTATGCCTCGTGAGACGCGTGGTGGAAATCTACTATGTATCTTCTTCTTCGGCGACGACAAGGATAGTAGTCGACAAGCTTCTTTTGGAGGCCTCCAAAGAGGGTGTCGTGGCGTTTAGAGAGGCGGTGAAGCAAGAGGGAGGGAATCTTGCCAATCCCTAACCTCGAGGACATGAAACACACACTAGATTCATGCCCCTACCCCACTTGCCGGGAAAATGGGTTAGACGACCCATAGAACCCAAATTTCTGGCTAGGGAGCTCGATTCTCCTCTGGAATGAGTCCAGGGAGGTTGAGGAGGACCTAGGAAACAAAATGCAACTGAAATTAATTAGATCAGTAGCCTTACCTGAGCTAGCAGTGGATATGGCTGCCTGTGGTCGCTGGAGCTCACCGGAGATGGTGGTCGGAGCTTGCCTGAGCTCTGAATTGCCTCCTCTCCGAGTCTCCTCAATGATCTGAACCTCCTTAGCCTACTTTCGCTGCATTGGTTTGAGTAATTTCTCTTGATTTCTCTCCTCTCAAGTTTTCCTTCTTTTTTCAAGCTTTGTACTCTTTCCAAGCTTTTTTTCCCGTTCTCTCCCCCTTTTTTTCTCTTACAAATAAAGGGTATTTATAGGCTTGCAATGGCTAAGTAGTTTGTTATGGGTTGTTATGGGTGGTTAGGGGTTGTTATGGTGGAGTGGGAAGTGGTTAGAGTTGTTATGGTTTGTTATGGGTTGTTATAGGTGGTTAGAGGTTGTTATGGTGGAGTGAGAAGTGGTTAGGGTTGTTATGGTTTGTTATTAGTTTTTTTGGTGGAGTGGAAAGTGGTTAGGGTTTGTTTAGGTGATTAGAGGTTGTTATAGGTGGTTAGAGTTGTTATGGTAGAGTGGGAAGTGGTTAGGGTTGTTATGGTTTGTTATGGATTGTTATAGTAGAGTGGGAAGTGGTTAGAGTTTGTTATAATTTGTTATGGGTTATTGTGGTGGAGTGGGAAGTGGTTAGAGTTTGTTTAGATGGTTAGAGGTTGTTATAGTGGAGTGAAAAGTGATTAGGGTTGTTATGGTTTGTTATGGATTGTTATGATAGAGTGGGAAGTGGTTAGGGTTTGTTAAGGTAGTTAGAGGTTGTTATAGGTTGTAATGATGGAGTAGGAAGTGGTTAGGGTTTGTTAAGTCTAAGGTTTAGGATAGTTTAGGGTTCGCTAAGTCTATGGTTTAGGATAGTTTAGGGTTAGGTTTAGGGTTTTGGACTAGGGTTTGCTAAGTCTGGGGTATAGGATAGTTTAGGGTTTATTTGCAAGCATATGGGTTGTCTACAAGTGGCAACGGGTCGGGTTTAGGTCGGGTCTACCTAAACCTAGACCCAGACCCATCTTATTTCATGGGTTTGGGTCCGAGTTTGGATTCTAAAATCAAGACCCAGACCCAGACCCAGACCTTGACCCTTGAAGATAATGGGTCTGTGTTCGAGTCTTGGGGTTTAATGGATTCTCCAACTTATTTTCATGTTTTTGAATAAATTAGATTTTTAATTAAACTAAAAACATTGTAAATAAATGTACTAAACAATTCTCTGTCAATACACATAAATCATGAATAAAATACTATTGTAAATAAATATATAACATGAACAATATCATGAACCATTGATAGTTGAACAACACATAAGTAAATATATCCAACATCAACAAACCAACTTTGTCAATGTCCATACAACAATTTTCTGTCATTGTGCATATACTACATAAATTTTAGAATTGAGAGAGAATGAGATTTAAGTGTAGAATAATATATATTATATATATAGTGTAACTATTATACATTAATCCTTATATTTAACTTATAATATATTATATATAAATCGGGTCTACGGGTCCATGGGTCTGGGTATTTTTAGACCCAGACCCAACCTAGTAAATGAGCGGGTCTAGGTCCATGGATCCATGGGTCCATGGGTCCATGGGTCTCATTTTTAGAACCCAGACCCATACTTTATGATTCTAGATCCACGAGTCCTGGGTCTAGACCCGGCCCATTGCCAGCCTTAATTAGGATAGGTATACAAGGCCGTAGTTCCAACCAATAAGTCTAACCAACCAACAGCCTCATCGTCCCAACCAGAGAACCAGTCTTCTAACCCAGTTCTAGAAGAAGCACCCCCAAGAGCCAATCCTACCAATACCAAAAAGGACCAACCTATAGCTGATATCACGACCCAATTGAAAAAGGTCATAGCAGATATTTCTATTTGGGACCTGATTCACACATTAGTTGAACATAGGGAGGTTTTTCTCCAAGTTTTCTAAGCCGCCCATGTTTCCTCAACAATACAACCATCAGTCCTGGAGAACATGGTGGGAATGGTAGTTGCGCTGCAGGTGATCTCATTTTCCAGCTTAGAGTTACCCCTGATAGGGACCAATCACAACCAACCCCTGTTTATCACGGTGCAATACTAGAACTTCCGCATTTCTCTTACTTTGGTGCATAATGGTGCGAGTTTAAATGTTTGCCCCTTACGAACTGCAAGCTAGATCGGATTCAAATCTGAGGACATTGTCTTAGCTGTAAAGGGAATGACGACATTCGATAACACGCACCATGATGCTTTAGGGATTTGGGTTATTCCTTTGATTGTTGGTCCGGTCCATTTCAAGGTAGAGTTCTATGTTGTTGACCTCAAACCGTCTTTCAATCTCCTACTTAGGCGCGCTTGGCTCCACAAGCATCAGGTTATCCCCTCGACGCTTCACCAAATGATTAAATTCCGTTGGGACAATGACATTATTGTTGTAATGGTGGAAAATTTCGAAAAGGAGAAGGTTGAGGTGGTTTCATCCTTGTCCCCTCAAACCGTCCATTTTGACCCCAAGCCTTTTGATATGTTTTATCGAGTGGACCGTTTTGAGTTTGTAAATTTCATTCCGATTCTTGAGCGTGTCAGCCATTTGGCCGCTTTCAGCAACCTTTTTACGTTGGTCGATAATCTTTGTTAGAGATGGGGGTACGAGAAAGAAATACCTCTTGGACAGAATGGCTAAAGAATCACTTAACCAATTGCAGTGGAGAAAAGATGAGAATTTGAAGGGTTGGGATACAAATGGAAGCCATAGGATGGATTGTCGAGGAACTGTAAGTCCCAAAAACTCTTTATTCCACGAAGTTTATCTAATTTTGTTGGTGTAGGTTTTCTAGATCCCAATTAGAGTCCTGTTGTTGTAGAATCTGTACAGAGTGAGTCAACCAGTGGACCAGAGTGGGTCTGTATTGAATACTATTATTCAGAGGTGGAGGTTGCGAGTGACAAAGCAAGTCAAGCACCATCTTATCCACCAAGGACAGTTAGGCTTGTGTTGCCACCTCCAGAATTGGTTATAGGTCATCCAATAGATCCTGCTACGGTTACCGTCTCAACAAGATTAGTTCCATCAGTAGCTTTGCCGTCATTGTAGTCAGTTCTGACAGAGTCACAGCCAGATCAGCCAGAGTCATCGCCTGAAGTACGAGAAACCACTAGTGCATATTATGTGGACTTTGCTTTCGATGAAGAGGAAGGAGATGTTGTGGTGGCACAAGTTGACAGCATGCTCAGCGATTTAGAAGTTCTGTTCCAAGAGCAGTTGGCAACACTGGTAGAAGATACAGAGAGTGAACTCAGGCGTAGAAAGGGAAAGGCTGTGGTTAATGAATTCAACATAGAATAGTTGGTTTCACAGGACCAGTTCACCATGATGGTCCTAGAAGAAGCAAGATCAGTGAATGCTAGACCAGTGGAGTTTATCTCCTATCAGTCGGGAGGTAGGTCTAATTGGTACTACCAGTTTCAGCCTCACTTGAGGAGTGGGATTTAAAAAAAAAGATCCTGAGTTAGGCACAGGAAAGAACGTGGGTGACAGCACTCATATCAGTCAGCTAGAGGACAATCGCCCACCTGTCACACACATTGTATATACCACCAAAGAAAACAATAAAAATCAAAATAACCATATGCACAATAAGGCTCTAGAAGTAGTGGGATAGCCAAGTACATCTGCAGGTTTGGGTGTGTCGGAGCCAGAGACTGTCAATGGCATTTACAAAAAGACCAGAGTGATAGTGACCATTCTGAAGCATCATCAAAGGCAGAATTCCGAGCAGATAGGCACCTTTGAAGACATTGATCCATCTTTTCAGTAAGAGGTCCTTTCAGAATTCATTGCATATGAAGAAAAGGATGATGCAGAAATAGAGGAAGACAGTCATGATGCACCAGATTTTCAGCCTTATGATGATGATCCTAAGGGCTCGAAGTTGCATGTAGAAGAGGAAATCGAGCTTGTAAACATTAGCACTGCGAAAAATGTCAAAGAATTGCGAATTAGTGCTAGGCTCGCAGCACAGGCCCAAGCAAAATTTTTTAAGTTTCTCCGAGAATACGCAGATGTTTTCTCCTGGAGCTATGATGACATGGTCGGGTTAGACGTTGAGGTAGTGGTGCACATATTACCGCTTAAGCCCAACGTCAAGTTGGTCAAATAGAAGTTGCGTAGATAGCGATCACAGTGGCTGTTGAAGCTTAGAGATAATGAAGCAGCATAAGGTCAACTTCTTGAAGGTCGTCCTATATAGACATGGAAATCGGGCCAGGCCGGCCCAGGCCCGCTGGGCCCAGCCTGGGCCTGGAAAAATCTGACGTGGGCCGGGCCGGGCTGGGCCAGGCCCGTCATGGGCTGTGGGCCGTGCCGGGCCTAACTGGCAGGCCCGCCAAGGCCCGCAGAGTAGGCCCAGTTTGGCCCACAAAAAACCCCGGGCTGGGCCGACCCACGTAGTAACAGAAATTTTTTTTTTTTAAAGCTAACGGGT
>JAMKQA010063501.1:0-12251 GCA_024699735.1 Posidonia australis | reverse complement strand
TTTTCCTTGATTAATTAGGGTTTTAAATGGATTTAGGTTGATTTAGGTGCATTTTAGTTTTAATTAGGTTTTTACTTGATTAATTAGGGTTTTAAATGGATTTAGGTGAAATTAGGTGAATTTTGGTTTTAATTAGTGGTTTTTGCTTGGATTAAGTTAGAGTGGGCTTGTGTAGGCCTAGTGGGCTTGTGTGGGCTTGAGTGGGCTTAAGTGGGCCTAGTGGGCTTGAGGATTTATGGTTTTGATGGAGTTAGGGTCTAGGGGTGGTGGATGCAACCAAAGCATCTTCTAGAGGAGCCTGTTGTCAAGTGACTGCAAAATCGAGATGTCTATAGTAGGGAACCATCAAGAGTGAACCGAGTTGCTGTCGATTTACAAGCAGTGGCTTGGAACTGCCAAGAGTGAACTAAGTCGCTGCCAGTGTACAGGCGGTAGCATGGAACCGCCAAGAGTGAACCAACTCGCTTCTAGGGTACAGGCAGAGGTTGAGAAGCGCCATGAGCTAACCGAGTCGATGCTGGTATACAAGCAACGGCTCGGAACTACCAAGACTGAACTGAGTCGTTGCCGGTATACAAGAAGTAGCTGGGAACTGCTAAGAGTTAACTGAGTCACTATCGGTGTACATGTAGCGGCTCGAAACAGCCAAGAGAGTTAACTGAGTCACTGCTAGTGTACAGGGTGCGGCTAGGAACTGCCAAGAGAGAACCGAGTTGCTGTCGGCGTACAAGCAGCTGTTGGGAACAACCAAGAGCGAATCGAGACACCGCTGGTGTACCAGTAGTGGCTAGGAACCATCGAGAGTGAACCGATTCGCTGTCGGTGTACAGGCAGTGGCTGGGAAACGCCGAGAGTGAATTGATTCATTGTTGGTGTACAGGCAGCGGCTGGGAACCGTCGAGAGTAAACTGAGTCGCTGTCGGAGTACAGGGAGCGACTGGGAACTGCCAGGAGAGAACCGAGTCACTACCGGTGTACAGGCAGCGACTGAGAACCACCAAGAGTGAACTGAGTTGCTACCGGTGTGCAGGCAGCAGCTTGGAACCACCAAGAGTGAACTGAGTCGTTGTCGGTGTACTGACAGTAGCTTCGAACAGCTGAGAGTGAACCGAGTTGCTTCTAGTGTACAAGCAGCGGTTGGGAAGCGCCAAGAGTGAACCGAGTCGTTTTCGTTGTACAGGCAGCGGCTGGGAACCACCAAGAGTGAACCGAGTCACTATCTGTGTACAAGCAGCAGCTTGGAACCGCCAAGAGTGAACCAAGTCGCTACTGGTTTACATGCAGCAACTTGGAACCGCCGAGAGTGAACTGATTCGCCGTCGATGTTGAGACATCAACTGGGAACCACCGAGAGTGAACCGAGTAGTTGTCGGTGTGCAAGCAGCGGTTGGGACCCACTGAAAGTGAACCGAATCGCTGCCAGAGTACAGCAGCGGCTGGGAACCACCAAGAGTGAACTGAGTTGCTGCTGGTATACAGGCAACAACTTGGAACCACCGAGAGTGAACCGATTCGCCTTCGGTGTAGAGACAGCGACTGGGAACTGCCAAGAGTGAACCGAGTAGCTGTCGGTGTGCAAGCAGCGGTTAGGATCCACTGAAAGTGAACCAAATCGTTGCTAGAGTACAGGCAGCGATTGGGAACCACCGAGAGTGAACCGAGTCGTTGCTGGAGTACAGGGAGCTACTACGAAGCTCCATGAGTGAACTGATTCACCGTCGGTGTACTAGCAGTGGCTGGAAACGACCGAGAGTGAACCTAGTCGCTCCCGATGTACAGGCAGCAGTTGGGAATCTCCGAAAGTGAACTGAATCGTTGGTAGAGTAGAGGTAGCGGTTGGGAACCATCGAGAGTGAACTGAGTCACTGTTGGTGTATGGTTAATGGCTCGAAACCACCATGAGAGTGACCAAGTCCTTGTCGGAGTATAGGGAATAGCTAGGAACAGCCAAGAGAGAACCGAGTCATCGTCAGTGTACACGGAGCAACTAGGAACCGCCAAGATCAAACCGAGTCACTGCCGGAGTACAGGCAGTGGCTGGTAACCGCCAAGAGTGTACCAATTCGCTGCTGATGTACAAGTAGCGACTGGTAACCGCCGAAAGTGAACTGAGTCGCTGTCGGTGTACATGCAGTGGTTGGGAACTGCCTAGAGTGAACTGAGTCGCTATCGGTGTATAGGTAGTCGCTCGAAATCACCAAGAGAGTGAACCAAGTCGCTGTCTGTGTACAGGGAGTCGCTGGGAGCTGCCAAGAGTGAACCGAGACGCTGTCGGTGTACAAGCAGCAGCTGGATATCACCGAGAGTGAACCATTTTGCAGCCGGTGTACAAGCAGCGACTAGGAACCCCCAAGAGTGAACCGATTCATTATTGATGTACAGGCAATGGCTGGGAACCGCCGAAAGTGAACCGAATCATTGTCGGTGTACAAGCAACGGCTTGGAACCGCCAAGAGTGAATCGAGTAGCCGTCGGTGTACAGGCAGTGGCTGGGAACCACCAAGAGTGAACCAAATCACTACTGGAGTACAAGCAGCATCTTGGAACCACCAAGGGTGAATTGATTCGCTTCTAGTGTACAGGCAGTGGCTGGGAAGCACCAAGAGTGAACCGAGTTGAAGCTAGTGTACTACCAACTGCTCAGAATCGCAAAAAGGGAATCGAGTAGCTACCAGTGTACAGGTAGCAGTTGGGAGCCATCGAGAGTCAATCGAGTCACTGCTGGTGTGCAGGTAGTGGTTTGGAACCATCGAGAGTGTACTAAGTCACAACCAGTGTACAGGTAGCTGCTCGAAACTACCAAGAGTGTGAACCAAGTCGCTGTTGGTGTATAGGGAGCGGCTGGGAATAGCCAAGAGTGAACCGAGATGCAACCGGTGTACAACCAACGGCTGGGAACTGTCGAGAGTGAACTGAATCACTGCCTGTGTATAGGCAGTGGCAGGTAAATGCCGAGAGTGAACTGATTCACTGCTAGTGTATAGGCAGTGGCTGGGAACCACCGAGTGTGAACCGAGTCGTTGCCAGTGTACACGTAGTGGCTGGGAACCGCCGATTGTGAACCAAATCACTACTAGTGTACAAGCTACTGCTGGGGCCTGCCGAGTGTAAACCGAGTTGCTGCCAGTGTACGAGTAGTTGCTCGAAACTGCCAAGAGAGTGAATCGAGTCACTGCTGGTGTACTGGGTGCGGCTGGGAACTGCTAAGAGAGAACCGAGAGAGTCAACTATTTCGCAACCGGTGAACTATTTCGCAGCTGGTGTACAAGTAGCGACTGGGAACCACCGAGAGTGAACTGAGTCGCTGCCGATGTACAGGCCATGACTGGGAACCACCGAAAGTGAACCGAATCGCTGATGGTGTACAAGCAGTAGCTTGGAACCACCGAGAGTGAATCAAGTCACAGTTGATGTACAGGCAGCGGCTGGGAACCGCCAATGGTGAACCGAGTCACTGCTGGTTTACAAGCAGCAGTTGGGAACCACTGAGAGTGAATCAAGTCGCTGCCGGTGTATAGGTTGCGGCAGGGAACTACCAAGAGAGAACCGAGTCACCGTGGGTGTACAGTCAGCGGCTACGAACCACCAAGAGTGAACCGAGTCACTACCAGTACAGGTAGCGGCTTCGAACTGCCAAGAGTGAACCGAGTCATTTCTTGTGTACAAGCAGCGGTTGGGAAGCGCCAAGAGCAAATCGAGTCGATGTTGGTGTACAGGCAGCAACTCGGAACTGTGAAGAGTGAACTGAGTCGCTTCTGGTGTACAAGTAGTGGTTGGGAACCGCCGAGAGTGAATCGAGTTGCTGCAGATGTACAAGAAGCAGCTCGGTACCGCCAAGAGTGAAACGAGTTGCTGCTGGTGTACAGGCAGCGGCTGGGAACCACCAAGAGTGAACCAAGTCACTGTCGGTGTACAAGCAGTAGCTCGAAACCACTATGAGTGAACTGAGTCACTATCGGTGTACAAGCAGTACCTTGGAACCACTAAGAGTGAACCGAGTCACTGCCGATGTACAAGTAGCTGCTGGGAACTACCAAGAGTGAACCGAGTCGCTGTCGGTGTATAGGCAGTAGCTCGGAACCACCACGACAGAACCAAGTCACTGTCGATGTACAAGCAGCGGCTTGGAACTCCAAAGTGAGTGAACCAAGTCACTACCGATGTACAGGTAGCGGCTGGGAACTACCAGGAGAGAACCAAGTCGCTGTCGATGTATAGGCCGCGGCTGGGAACCGCCTATAAAGAATTGAGTCGCTATCAATGTACAAGAAGTGGCTTGAAATGCCGAGTGTGAACCATTTTGCTGCCGGTGTACAGGCAGTGACTAAGAGGCACCAAGAGTGAACTGAGTTGCTACTGATGTACATGTAGTGGCTGGGAACCACCAAAAGTGAACCGAAATGTTGTCGATGTACAAGCGGCAGCTTGGTACCACCAAGAGTGTCTCGGGTCGCTGTTGGTGTGTAGGCAACGACTGGGATGCACCAAGTGTGAACCTATTCATTGGCGGTGTATAGGCAGCGGTTGGGAACTGCCAAGAGTGAACCGAGTCACAGCCGGTGTATAGGTAGTAGCTCAGAACCACCAAGAGTGAATTGAGTTGCTGTCGGTGTATTGGCAACAACGCAGAATTGCCAAAGGTGAACTGAGTCACAGTTGGTGTACAAGCAGCAGTTGGTAACCGCGGAGAGTGACTCGAGTCACTACCAGTGTACAGGCAACGATTGGCAACCACCGAGAGTGAACCGAGTAGCAGCCGGTGTACAGGAAGCAGTAGGGAACTGCCGAGTGCGAACCATGTCGCTGCCGGTGTATAGACAGTGGCTGTGAACCGCCAGAAGTGAACCGTTTCGCTACTGATGTACAGGCAACGGCAGGGAACCACTAAAAGTGAACCGAAGCACTGCAGATGTAGAGGCAGTGGTTGGGAACCACTGAGAGTGAACCGAGTCACTGCTAGTGTACATGCAACGGCTCGGAACTACCAAGAGAGTGAACCGAGCCGCTGTCGGTGTACAGGGAGCGATTGGGAAGTGCCAAGAGAGAACCGAGTCACTACCAGTGCATAGGTCGCCACCAAGAGAGAATCTAGTCGCTGCTAGTCTACAGGTAGTGGCTGGAAACTGCCGAGAGTGAGCTGAGTCGCTGCCGTTGTGCAGGCAGCCACTGGGAACCGTTGAGAGTGAACCGAGTCACTACCGGTGTACAAGCAGCGACTCAGAACCGACAAGAGTGAACCGAAATGCTGCCGGTGTACAGGCAATGGTTGGGTACCATCAAGAGTGAACTGATTCGCTGCAGGAGTATAGACTGCGGCTGGGAATCGCCGAGAGTGAACCGAGTTGTTGTCGGGGTATCGGTGTATAGGCAGCAATTGGGAACCGCCGATAGTGAATCGAGGTGCTGCCGGTGTATAGGCAGCGGCTGGGAACCGCCTAGACTGAACCAAATCGCTGCTAATGTACAGGCAGCAGCTCGAAACCGCCAAGAATGAATAGGGTCGCTGGCGGTGTACAAGTAGCTGCTCGGAACTACCAAGAGAGAACCTAGTCGCTGTTGGTGTACAGGCAGCAACTCAGAACCACCAAGAGTGAATCGGGTCGCTGCCAATGATAGGCAATAGCATAGAACTGCAAAGGGTGAACCGAGTCGCTGTAGGTGTACAAGCAGCGGCTGGGAACAGCCAAGAGTGCCCAGAGACACAGCTAGTGGACCAACAATGGCTGGCAACCACCGAGAGTGAACCAAGTAGCTGCCAGTGTACTGGCACTGGTAGGGAACCGCCGAGAGTGAACCGAGTCGCTGCCGGTGTATTGGCAACGGCTGGGAACCAGCAATAGAGAACCTAGTCGTTGTCGGTGTACAGGCAGCAGTTGGGAACCGTCGTTAGTGAACCGAGTCGCTGTCGGTGTACAGGTAACAACTCGGAACTGCCAAGAGTGAACTGAGTCACTGCTTGTGTAGAAGCAGCGGCTGGGAATTGCCAAGCATGATTTGAGTTGTTGTCGGTGTACAGGCAGTGGTTGGGAACCGCTGAGAGAGAATCGAGTCACTGTCAGTGCACAGGCAGCGGTTGGGAACCGCCGAGAGTGAACCGAATCGCTGTCGGTGTACAAGCAGCGAATGGGAACCGTTGAGTGTGAGCCGAGTTGCTGCTAGTGTACAAGCAGTAGCTCGGAACCGCTAAGAGAGTGAATCGAGTCGCTGCTAGTGTACAGGGAGCGGCAAGAAACTATCAAGAGAGAACTGATTCGCTGCCGGTGTATTGGCAGTGGTTGGGAACTACCAAGAGCGAACCGCTTTGTGTGAACTGAGTCACCATTGGAGTACAGGCAACGGCTGGCAACCTCCAAGAGTGAACTGAGTCACTGCTAGTGCACAAGCTGTGGTAGGGAACCACTGAGAGTGAACTATGTCACTACCGGTGTAGAGGCAACGGTTGGCAACCACCGAAAGTGAACCATGTCACTGCCAGAGTACAAGCAGTGGTAGGGAACTGTGGAGAGTGAAATGAGTCACTGCTGGTGTATAGGCAGCGATTGGGAATTGCCAAGAGAGAACCGAGTCGATGCCAGTGTACAGGCAACGGTTGGGAACCGCCTAGAGAGAACTGTGTCACTACCGGTGTACATCTAGTAGTTGGATACCGCCGAGAGTGAACCGAGTCGCTACTGGTGTATAGGCAATGGCTGACAACCACCGAGAGTGAATAGAGTCACGGTCGGTGTACAAGCAGCGGTAGGGAACCGTCAAAAGTGAACCGACGAGAATGAACAGAGTCACTACCAAAGTACCGGCAACGGTTGGCAACTGTTGAGAGTGAATTGAGTCGTTGCCGGTTGTAGACACCCCCATATGCTTGCAATTGGACAAAAGCCTAACATGACTCTAAAAAGACCCTAAAAATCCCTAAAAACCCTAGAAAAGCCCTAGAAACCCAAATAGAACCCTAAAACAACCCTAAAAAAATCCCTAAAGACCCTAAAAACTCTAAAAATCCTAACTAAACTCTAAGCCCCTGTTTGGATCCTGGATAAAACCTGGAATAAATGTCGAGTAGGAATAGTTATTCCTTTTGGTAAGTTAAAAAATGGAATAAAAGCAGAATAGTAATTCCTATTCTGATTTACTTATTCCAGAATAACTATTCCACAGGAAGGGTGGAACAAAGTTATTCTGATACATGTATATATATGGTGTGTTTTTTTTTTTTAAAAATAATACATATACAATATGATGTATATATATTTTAATAATTAAATTGATTATTATTAATCTACAAGTTTTCCACTTATTCCAACACATACTCTAATATGTATTTCACTTTTCATCCAAATCAGACTATCTCCTTATACACACTTATTCACCCTTAAAATAAAATCACTTCCAAACAGAATAACAATACAATCAGAATAATAATACTACTTTCCATTTATTCCTACTTTTCTTATTCTACATCCAAAGAGGGGCTAAATACCCCAGAATTAATCCATAACCCTATGATTAATTCAAAATTCTAAATAAAATCCAAAATCAAATCTACAACCCTAGAATTGATCCAAAACCCTAGGATTAATTCAAAACCTTAAAAACCTTAAATCAAAAAATTAAAATTAAATCTCAAACCCTAACGACCATAACCACTTTCCACTTCACTCTAACAACCATAACCACTTCCCACTTCACTCTAACAACCTTAACCACTTCCCATTTCACTCTAACCACCTTAACCACTTCCCACTTCTTCCTTAACAACCTTAATTACCTTAACCACTTCCCACTTCATCTTAACCACCTTATTCACTTCTCACTTCATCTTAACCACCTTAATAACTTCCCACTTCACCAAAACAACCCTAACAACCTTAACCACCTCCCACTCTAACCATAACAACCAACCAAACCATTTGAAAGCCTATAAATACCCCCCATTTGCTAGGAAAAGAAAAAAGGGGAAAGGAGAGAGAAAATGTTTGGAAAAATCTCAAGGAGAGCTTCCAAGGTATTTTCTCTCAACTAAGGCAACCAGAGTGTTCCAAAAAGAGAGAGGAGGCTCAAGGAGGAGGAGAATATGAGTTTCCAACCATCTCCGGCAAGCTTCGGCGACCTCCGGTGAGCTTCAATAGCCAACTCCACTGCCAAACCAAGTATGCCCTCCACAGATTTCAATTGCCTTCCAGAATGGTTTCCTAGGTCTCCCTCTACCTTCTCTAGTCGATTCTAATTGAGCTAGAAGTGTTCCCTGGCTGGAATCGCAACTTTAGGTGTCACCGGAACTATTTTCTAGCGGCCTAGGTGGGGGCACGAATCCATAGCTCGATTCGTGCCCCAAGGTGCTTGATCTTCCTCCCACGGACCTCCTTTTACTTCTCCATCCGTCAAAACTCCGCTTCAGTCGCTATGGAAGGCACTAGTGGAAGCTCGCTAGAATCACGACATCCCGTCGTCGTCGGGGAAGATGATGAATAGTGTTACATGACCGGGCACCTTTAGCTCCGCCATGCCTCTCCAAGCTTCTAGAAACGTTCCCCGACGTGCCCCAAAGCTTCCAAAGCCTTCAACAACGTGAATCAGGCCCCAGATCTCCCCTGCAACCACCATCACTAGAACGCCGTCAAAGCTCGATCGAGGAACTAGGTCGAGCCACCATTCTTGCTGATGACGGGGGGAAACTCATCCTCGTCGCTCTCCTGTTCCTCCAGGAGCCCTGGACCACCGCGCCGTCGCCCCTAGAGCCTCTTTCTTCTTCGACACCGTCAAACAAAGCATTGGAACTGCCAAATCTTCTTCCATTCTTCTCCTCATGCTGATCGGGCGATTGGATGCTAGATTAGGCCACAAGAAGGCCTGAGATGGCACTCCAGTCATCGTTGCTGGTGAGATACAGTTTTTGGTGACCATTGAGTTATTTTTTTAGTTTCTTTTAATAAAACACCTCTCTCTTTTCTTTTTTTATAGGTAAGTCCTTTTATTTTACTTTTAGGTCCCTACATATATTTTTTAAGTCCTTTTAATAATATTCGCTTTGAAATATTGCTGAGGAACCCCTGTAAGTTCTTAATAATGTTTTCCAAGCTTAAAAGTTTGACAAAAACCTATAGAGTTTCTTTCCATGCATTTAAGTACACTAAGATTTATTGAAATTGTTTTGAATGCATTTTTTTGTCAAAAATTGCAAGTTAAACCCTGGGAATCTAAATATTCGCTCAGAAGTGTTCAAAATAGCATTTTAAACCCTGAATTTCACTGATTTCTCACTGAATACATGTTTTTTAGGGTAAATTTGCCTGTCAGTCCCTGAATTTCCAATTTCAAACTTAAGACCATTTTCTTGTACTTTTGACCCTGAATTTCTTCAAAATTGCATTAAACACATGTTTTACTAGCAAAATTGCACATTGAACCCTAGAAACCTTGAATTTGACCAAAAATGTACAGTTTTACACATTTGACCCCAGATTTTTTAAAATTACACAAAATGTGTTTTCCTATGTATTTTTGATGATTTAGACTCAAAATTTCAGTTTTCGTTCAGAATTTGTGAATTTTGCACAAAATCCCCTGGAAATTACATTTTTACCCTCACATTTACATTTTGTAGCTATTTTTTCATGCATATATTCTTGTGCCTTCTTCCTTGCATTACGCACACATTTCTGACTTGTTTCAAACTTGGTTTTCAAATTATTTCCGAGATTTCTTCCAACTTTTGCAACTTTGATTTGATTTAGTTTTCTGTCGCCAGAGGACGTACATTAACAAGCTTAACAATGCCGGCATTGTCCCGAATGAGGATTATTTTCCCTAATTTGATTTTCTCGGATTTCTTCAAGTTTTCGCTGATTTACGTGACGCTTTCCGAGAGTTTCTTGATTTTCACGATATTCCTCATCATCCAAGGGCATACAGTAAAGTTGCATTATCAATGCCTACATTTGTCCCTCGGATTATCATTTTTTCTTTTATTTTCTTCGTTTCTTTGATTTAGCATGCTTTCCAATCATTTTTGGCATGTGCACTCAGAATAGGTAGGCATACACATAATAGACCATTAACAGGTAGGAAACCTAGAAAGACCGAGTTCCTCAGGCGCATAGGGGTGCCTAACCCCTTCCCCATGCATAACAAGAATCCTTACCCTTTCTATGGTCCACATTGATTTGTGCACTACATCTATTAGGCACAAAGCATTTTTCTTCACCTTGATTTCTTTAGGATTTTTTCCTTTGTGATTGGTTTTCCTCATCTTTCCATTAAAATATTATGTGGCGACTCCTTTCCTTATCTTTTTCTTATCTTTCCTTGGTGTTTCCGAGCATAGTCTTCTTCTTCGGATTCACCATCTTCGTCGTGACCATATCGGGACTCCTCGTGTGCTTCCAAGCACTGTAAGGAGAATCGTGTAGGGTTCAACTGGCATGGTCACAAGAGTTGGCGACTCCGCTGGGGATAACCAGATTCTGGCTTTCGTTTTGATTTTCTTAATTGTCTTTGGTCTATAGACTTTGTGCTTGTTTGCTTTTACATAGTTGACTGAACATGCTTTTTTGTGCCTTTTTACACCATTGCCATGCCACTTGACATGGACATGACCTATTTCATGCTTTTTTGTTGAGATACTTGCTTTTATTCACTTACTTTTGAGCACTACACTATCACATGTCATATTCATGCCTTTTGCTTCATTGAGTGACTATTTAGATGTCATGATAGTGTGTTTTATCCCTTTTTTGTAATTGCCTTGATTAGGAGAGTAGAGACATGTTTGCTTCCCTATCTGGTTAAAATAAAACACACAAACTCGTTTAAACAAATAATAAGGCATAATTAGAGACAAATGATCACAATTCCCTATGGTTTAATAAAAAGCAAGTAAAAGACACAAAAGCATATCACATGGTTGATTATATAGGGCATGCATCTTCTCCTCTGAGTCCACCCACAGTTCACGAAGGACAATTCTAGTAGCCCATTCTATAGCTTTAGCGTAGGGCATGTTGCTAGTTTGTTCCCTCTTGTCCATGGTCGTGTTAGTGCTAGTAGAGGGTACAGCTCCATGCTACTGCAAAAGATGAGGCTACCAACGGACCACCCGTTCACTGCCTACGCTCCGACCAGGATTTAGAATGGGAACCTTACTTTTCTGACTAGAGTCAAAACCCAAACCCATGAGTGTGTCCCATATGGTTGACCCTATGTGGAACATGCATGGTGAGAGAGAGCATGTTAGTAGCATTCATGTGCATGTGTGCCATTCATGCCACCTTAACAAACGATTACATAGCTCAGTTACTTATTTTGTAGTTTTGTCTTCTCTTCTTCACTGACACATTAGGGTTTTTTCTTTGTTAGGTATAGGATTCTGTATGCGAGTTCCTAGGTTTGAGCTTGGGAGTTTCTTTCTATGACACCAGTCTCGGGGCACTATTCTCAATTGTCTTTCCTCGAGCTATTCGTCACTTTCGACGATAGCTCCTCGTAGGTGTCATCCTCTAGTTTGCAATCGCAGCCCCATCCTTACCCATTAGTGGTTCATTATGGCCAAACGAGCTTCTGAGACCTTTACACCGGCTGCTCCGGAGGGGATTCCAGTTTCCGCTCCTCCTCCTTTTACTTTGACATCAGTCACTCCATCTACACTCCATGATAGCCATTTTCAGGCACCTCGAGTTCCCTGTCCTCTAGTTTTGGGACACTAGCATACCCTTGTTGGTCTGGAGCCTATGGCCGAGGCAGTTACTATGACTACCACTAGGGCATCTGATCTGATGATGTTCTGTCATTTAGTTGACCCTACTCCACTTGACACATAGTTGGCTGTGATTGCTTCTTCAGTAGGATTTCAACCCACAACATCCTTGAAATTCTAGCTCCCTATGACATCTCTTCCACTTGCTCTTTCGACTCTCGGTACTACTACCGATGGTTCCATAACTGTGCAATCTCAGCAACTTCTGGCCCTTGCACAGAAGATGCAAAGCATGGTGTAGACACCCCAATTTTTACTAGTTTTGCAGGTTGGGTCTGGCGGCTGAGCTCAAATCCCTTAACCTAGGCCATTTGATTCAAGGAAACCCAATTGGCCCATGAAGGCCCACTTAGAACCACTAAACCCTGTTTGGGCTCACTACACTATTTCAAGCCAATTTGACCTCATGGAAGTCTTTTGAGTCCATCTAGCCCTTTTGGAGCCATTTAGCCCGAATCGGGCCCATGTGGGCCTACAAGGCCCACAAGGGCCCATGTGGGCC
>JAMKQA010063500.1:0-14614 GCA_024699735.1 Posidonia australis | reverse complement strand
ATTCCTTTGTGCAATTTAACCTTAAGAGGTATGGACTGGCTCACGTCAAAATGACCTTGAGACAGGTAGATGACCCAATTTATAAATATGCCAAATGTGACCATGGATCTATGTTTCAGTGCTCTCTAGGTAGACACCATGAGCAAGAGGCCAAGATCCTTAACATATTCCTTTGTGCAATTTAACCTTAAGAGGTATGGACTGGCTCACGTCAAAATGACCTTGAGACAGGTAGATGACCCAATTTATAAATATGCCAAATGTGACCATGGATCTATGTTTCAGTGCTCTCTAGGTAGACACCATGAGCAAGAGGCCAAGATCCTTAACATATTCCTTTGTGCAATTTAACCTTAAGAGGTATGGACTGGCTCACGTCAAAATGACCTTGAGACAGGTAGATGACCCAATTTATAAATATGCCAAATGTGACCATGGATCTATGTTTCAGTGCTCTCTAGGTAGACACTTTTGGTAAGAAAACAGAGTGAGTTTTTATGAATCAAGCAAGTTAATAGCTAGACAACAAATTCAAGTCAATAATCAGGTTTTTTTTTTATGAATCTGTCAATGATTAAGTTGAAGTTGCATGTGAAAAAGTTGAATAGGAGATTGGAAACATGAATAAATCTTATACTTGATGGCCTAAGCAGCCGTCTTGTTCATTTTTAATACAATACTTATGTCTGGTACAGTAGTTAAAATACAAGAAAATGGGGATGGACTGGCATGGCATCCCTTGTTTTCTTATTGACATTTGCAGAAGTTCTTCTCCTACACTGTTTATCTCTTATATTTTGATTCCTACTCTCTTCTTCTACTTCTATTCCCAAAATCTTAGTTTTAACAGAAGACCAGTATTTTGAATTGATATGTTATGGCATTGTTTCATTCGAGTGAGAGGGGGAGATCAACTGAAACACCGTGCAGGAAAAAATTTCTTGTTGTGTTGTTATCATATTATCATATAAGTCGCCATGATGTTAGCTCACAACAAAAACCACATAGAACTACTGTAATCTGCAAGATTTGATGAGATGCCAATATTTGGATTTTTTTGTCTTTTTAGAAGAAGCAAGTTTCGAAAGAACTATTCCATTTTGTCAACTCCAAGAGAAATAAAGACATTAATCTTTCATCATTCCATGTTTTCTTTGATTGTTGATACAAGATTAATCTATATGTTATTCAATTAAAATAGTAAAAAAATTCTGGCAACACTCTTTCAGTGGTGATTAGGTGAATATATGAATCTTGAATTCTTTTGTTGATCATTTCCAGCTTCACTGTTTTAATTTCAGAATTCAATTGGCAAAATGTTACAAAAGTGGATGAAAGGAGGATATTAATTGACGACTCCATTCTCTTCTGTTTATATTATTTTTATCAATTTGACACAAAATTTGTTAAAATGGACCTAACTTACCTCATTTTTGAACATGAGAATGTAAATCATTTCATTTCCTTAGTATTACTAGGAGATAAAAGGATCCATGTCTAAACATGATTCAAATTTAAAGAATAAAAATATTAGCATGAAATTCTAATCAGTTCTTTTTTATTTCTGGAGTTTTTTCTTTGATAAGTTGGCTGAATCATTAACTTTTGGAGTCAATTACTTTTTTATATTTGCTTTTCAGACATCTTCAAAGTGGCCGGCTGGAGGCATCCTTGGGTCATATGCTTGGTAGTGACTACTGTAACAGTTTGAGTAAGCATACAAAAACTTTGGCATCATAATTTTCATAATTTGCAGGATTGTTACTTCAGACTTGGTTGACTAGGTTTGTTCCTCATTAAGGTACAGCTTCAGATCCATCAATGGAAAAGAAATATGGCAACAATATATGTATGGATAGAAAAATAGACTTGACTAGTCACATAAGATGGTGGGTTCCCAAGGGAACACATCAACCAGATTCCATCAGTAAAGCTTTGGATGAAAAGCATGGTGAGTCAGAAGATATCAACAGAGAACTCCGTGCATTCGAATGCCAGAGACAGCCTACTGTTCCATACCAGCTGCCTTCCCTTGGAGTTCCTCATGATACGAAAGCTCAAGCATCTGCTGTATCTGCTTGTACTATATTATCAAGATCTGCCGCCTTTAAGAATTTCCTGCAAAAGTTATCAGAATCCCATGATGGAGTTTGCAATACTAAGGAAACTGGTTATGAAAAGGCAGTTCCAATGTTGTCCACTGGTGGGATCCAGAGGGCAGGCGTTTCTTCAAACTTCAGTGATTTACCTCTTCAAAGAACTCAATACCCAAGTGGTGGGATCCTGACAGTGCCATCAAAGACTAACTGCAATCCAGTTGATCCTGTTCCTGATGCTCTTTTCTGGACAAGTCTTGTTCCACCTGCTGGGCTTTCCGTAACCTCAACGGTTAGTTTCTTCTTTTACTCAATTTTTATTTTAAGAGTAATTGACTTCATGGTACTTTCAACTTTCATTGATTTCAACTTCAGTGTCCTCAACTAAAAAATCATACACTTTGGTGTCCTTAATTTCAACTGTTATATACAATGATCATTCTATCAACTTTACAATAATTTGTCCTCAAAATATCCTTCCACCTATTTAAAGTCTCTTTCTCTTTACCTTTTTATCATTCGTTCTCCTTCCTCTTTAACTCCTCCACTCCCATCAGCTGCTACCATCAGCTGTTGGCCACCACCGGTCGCCGTTGTTGGCAGCCAGAAGTATGTTTGTTTCTCGTTCTAATAGTCTTTCACATCCAAAACAATAGAGAACAAGGATAATTGGTGTTAATGTATAGAACCTTGTTAAAAAAGAGCAAATAGTTAATTTAGACAATGATAAGCACTACTATATCATAATAAAGTGGAAAAACCAAGTAGCTTTATTATATCATGGAGGAAAATACACTCAATTTGTCATAATATGATAGATATATCACTGTCACGGTATTTATTATATCATGGTGATTACCTTGTAAAGAGGGTTTTTTCTATGAATTGCTTACATTATTAAAGAGGTTATTGCTATGAATTACTTGTATCACTTGATCAAAGAAATCTATTACTAAAAATGGGACAAAGATATCAAAAAATCAAGTAGTTGGAATTATTTGAAAATAAATCCATAAATTGAAAAAATGTTCAATTTTTTATGTACTTTTGAATCATTCGAATATGAGAAAAGAAATGGGCCTAGTGTTGTCTGGATGGATGTTAGATTATTTTTGTTTAACTAAGGTTCACATCCTCTATAATTCCTAGTAAATTAGAGAGTAGTACCAGAGACGGAAGAGGTAGAGTTGTTGGAAGGGGAAGAAGTGGAGCCAGAGGAGGTCTGGTGGTAGTGGAGGGGAGGGGGAAGAGACAGAGTCAGAGGAGGTCTGGCGGCAGTAGAAACGAGGGGGAAGAGACGGAGTCGGAGGAGGTCTGGTAGTGATGGAGAATGAGAGTAGCACTAGAGGGGGAGATGGAGGAGGGGGAAGAGGTGGACTCGAATTAGGGGGAAGAAGTAGAGTCAGAGGAGGTGTGGCGGTGACAATGGAGGAGGAGGAGGTCACTGTCAGTTGGGGCAGAGGAGGAGAGGAGATGTCGGCTAAGGCTCCAAATAGAAATTTGTTTTTTATTTCATTCTTAGTTAGAGGCTGACTTTGGTGTACATTAAAAATACACATAAGTTGAAGGTATCAAAGTGTATAATTTTTAATAAAGGATACTGAAGTGGAAATCAATGATAGTTGAGGACACCATCATGTCAATTACTCTTTATTTAATTATATATTGCAATAGGAATTGTCGAATCATTTCACTGGTTATCGTGCTCCCCGTGCTATATTGCAGCTAAGGAAGACAGAGACAAGTTCACCATATACTTACAATTGCCAGGATTAAGCAATAATACCTTTTTGTGTAGTAGGCTTTCTTGGTATATTCTGCCTACTTTACCACTTCTTTCATTTGTTCAAATGGTGAAATCTAGGCTTCACATTTTCTGCTATATATATATATATATCCTTTTTTTCTTTTAATTGTAAGCGTCGTGCAACATGTAAGTACCTCAAGTTACAATGGCATAGAGATCCATCAGTGGAATGTAATTATTTTTCCTAGTGTAACAAAAATAATTGTTGTCATTTTTGGCAAAAATTTCAAATAATAATATTTAAATAACTAGGTACAAAAAGTGACATGGTTTGAAACTTGTTGCAAGATTCGGCATCTGACAGGTGAGTCTCGTGTGCCCACCTGGTTTATCAACATTCAACAGTTTTTTTTTCGTTTTATTGAATCGATACTTATATTGGTGAATTCACTTACGAATAAATTAGCATATTAACTTTAATTTAAAAATAGAAATCGATGTCAGCAGTGTCGAATTTAGTTTTTATCGAAATCGATGTGGGACTGGTCATCTTTAGTAACCTTGGGTCCTCGGCCAGAAAAAACTTTCTAGTATTGAATAATTCGGTGTTTGCAGTGTTGAAATTAGTGTTCGCAGAATTCAATTCTACAAACGTTGGATTTTGTCAGCCAAAAAAAAAAAAGGAATGCAGTCGGGCAACTCATGTCTGAAGGAGGCTTATCAAACAATAGTTTAATACATTAAAAAAAAAACATAAACTTCAAATTAACATAATAAACACACGATCTATCAATTTAACAACATTATCAAATATTGACAATGTTTCATTGTCACAGTGGTTGGGAGAATTTTAAACTCGTCACAGGTTCCGAGTTCGAATCCTAGGACATACATCAAAATTACTGTTTACAAAAAAAACATTATCAAATATCTCCAAATTAGTACTTTAGTACAAATAAGTCTATCAATGACTTAAACACCTAAGTTCAATTACAATAGTTCAATACATTACAATTTTAATAAATGAAGGTGTCGTTCTACCATGATCCTTTTGTGAACTACAACTACGACCATGTCCATGTAGATTGCTTAGCCACATGTGTCATCTCTTGTCATGTCACCTTTGTCATTATTGGGGTTGGATTCATCATGACCATCAAAGATGTGTGAATTAACTTAAGGAACCTCTTTGAGATTACCATTGCTAGTGGTCATCATCTACATCCTCTTTTGCCTCATCTGCCTCTTGTGGAATGTAATGCATGTTGCTCCCTCCTTGGTTGAAACGTGTTTGGGTGGATGTGGTCATAATGCTTAGAAATATGCAACTCAATAAAGCAAGTCAATACCTTTTGTTGCATGTTGGTTGATCTATGAAACACATTTGAATTGTGGGTATAAGTTTGAATCATGTCCTCCAAGTCCTCATGGATATTATACATGATTTCAACCTACGTTTAAAGAATTACACATATAAAACATATTTATTGTGCAAATATTTTATAAAAATTAAAACTTACCAATTGTCTCTCAACACGATCACGAGGACAATGAATAAATTCTTATGGTGAAGGTCTATTGGTCATCCATTGATACATAATGTTCCAATACGGACCATGTATGCTATTGTGATCTCTTTTAGATCGTCTCACAAGTTCTCACTTTGAGTCTTTATCTTATTTTCTCGATTTTCTCATTCTATGATATATGTTCTTTGCTTATTGGACTAATCAACACCTGGTTTTCCTTTCATTGTATGAATTTGGGCAATGATGATTTCAAATTTGTGTTGGAAGAGACCAAGTTGTTGCATGATCTTGTCTGGAATGTATCTAGCCACACTCAAAGCACGTAATCCATGTTTGAGCAAGCGAGATGCCAAACCCATACTTATATCTTTATAGATGTCTTCCATGCCCTTTGTGTTCAAGTTGTAGACAATTGACTACATAAAAATTACACAAATATAATAAACACAACCATAATAAATAATTAAATTCTTTGTACTTGTAGAAGTGTTTGAAATCCAACAATTTAATTGTAATTAAATCAACCAACATCACCTAGTGAGAAAAGTAGATGGGCCAAAGATGTAGTCCCTTATGCATACTAACTACAATTAAGAGAGTTTTGGATGCAGGACACATATTTGAAGTAGACCTTGTTGCCAATCTTGTTAATAAGAATATTACATCCTAATTGATACAAAATCCAAGTGTGAGCAGTTGCAATTTCGAATTCAATGAAATGCTCAAGTACATTAAAAAGCATTTCTCTCAACTATTTCGACTTAACATAATCCTTTTCTTTCAAGATATTCTGGAATCGCATCAAATGTAGCTAAGCACTCCTATCTCTTATCTCTACTCAAATATGCGTGAACTTGGGGCCATTTACTCTGAAGTTTGGTAATGATGGCAACATCCATCAAATTAACAATCATCTTGTCATGTCATATGTGAAAAGTGTGTCTAAAGTCACCATCTCTTTGCAAGTGTAATTGTCACGTCCTAAATTTTCCATAATAATTTAAATAAATTAAATTACAGGAAAAATTAAAGCTAAACAGTAAATATCAAACTACCAAGAACCTGTGTGTGCGACTAGGGGACTCTGATCTATATGCACTACGCTAAGCCAATCGCATGTCTGCACCTGCAAACCAAAACCACAAGGAAAACGCATGAGTGACCAAAATCACCCAGTACGCACCCCACGAAAACCGCGGAAAACAAAACTATAATCTATTTTCCTTTTAAATTCATTTCGCAAACCATTTTCTCAAAACCTTAAAAATCAGGGCCACACCGGCCAAAACCACAAACCAAGGCTCTACTAGCCCAAAGCTACAAGCAAAGGCCCTCAATGGCCAAAACCACACACAGTGAGTCAGGAAGACCGACGCTAGGCAACCTAACTCTGGTCACAAGCAGTCCACCGAAGAGCCACCAAGGGCATCTGCACTGTCATGACGTGCCACCCTATGTAGGAGCCACGTCGTCCCACGATTCTCCCTCCTGGAAAACCCTCACAAAGCCAACCCCTCCCTGGGAAGGTTGTCCTGCCTCTCAGGACACTACCAGCTACGAGGCATGTGTCCCGCCCGCACTAGCCACCACAGGGTACACCTCCTCAAGGCGTCCTCCACACACGGTGCTCAGGAGGGAGTGTCATACCTCCACACCCGAGCCTCAGTGCTCACAGCGACAGCAGGAGTATCATACCTCCCTGTCATGTTACAAGACACCTCAACCTGCAGACCACAACCCTAGTCTTGAGACGACAGTCAAGGAGTCTCATACCTCCAAGACCTGACGCTCCTAGCCTCAGGTATCTCAGCCCCCGACCTCAACCAGGGACTCGTGCCTGACCAACCGAGAATGTCGTCACATTCTCTGGTCCCGACGACACAGTCCCACACTGTTTCAACCCACACACAGAAAACCAGGAAAACATTTTCCAAAACAGGCCAACTATTCCTTAAAATCCATTTCCAAAACCATTTTCATATCCTTTGAAAATTCTTCCAAAACCTCGGCAAAATGGCGCATCAGGTGTCCTAGGAGACCACCACTGATGGCCCACAATCCCATCTCATAGGGACAAAACATAGCAATCCAGAAAGCCGTCAGAAAACACCTTTGCAAACTCATTTGGGCCTAGAATCGGCATGCCGAAATCAAGTTCGATATGCCAAAAACCCTTGGTTCGGTAGGTCGATCTGGATTGGTCGACCGAATCAGGTCAACGGTCAACACTCAGGCCAAATTCGGTATACCGTCCAAAAACAAATGACGAAAACTCGACTAGAGGACCTAAATTGACAGAAAAACGGTATGCTGAGCGGAATCGGTATACCGAAATCCCCTGATTCGATATGCTGTTTCCATTCAGTATGTCTAATTCTGCGAAACCAGAAAAAGGTCCAAACCCTATCGTCCGAAATCGCCCCAACTAGGACCTCCAATCGGATCTCCTAAATAAACACCAAAAATCTTGCATAAAACATATGGTGTAAACGCTCGAATCTACTCCAAAACTCAATAAACAAAACTAAAATCCATTCACCATGCATCAACATAAAAAATCGAAAAGACAAAAGGGTCAAAACGACCCAAAACGCAACCACCAGCATAAATGCCCAATAAATGCTCCATAAATACACAATAAATTCTAGGAAAGTAAAATTACCTAGATTCCATGCAATCCTAGCATTTTCTACTACTTTTATGCTCGCTATTACACGAGGTGGAGATGCGTACCTGAAAACGCCTTCGGCGATTCTCAGCCGACTCCGGCGACCACAACCTCGCCACGACCACGGGAGCACACCACGCAAGGTCCTCGCACCACTCCAAGCAACCACAGCCCTCCGCTTCGCTCCCTCGATCTCTCTCTCTCTCCATCGGCACGCGCGTGAAAGGGAAACAGGAGAAACAGGGGAGACGAGTGGAAAGGAGGAGGGGAAAAGGAGAAGGAAGGAGAAGAGTGGGGAGGAAGAGAAAGAAGGTGGGGGAGGAGAAGGGATGCGCCATCGAGAAGGAAGGGAAAGGAAGAAGAAGGAAGGAGAAGACGGAGATGGCGAAGGAGGAGAGCGGTGCGGCTTATAAAGCCTGCGCCCGCAGTAGCTGAGAACGTGCTCACCTGCGCGTCTCAGCCACAGGCACACCGCACGAGCAACCAACCACTCTGCCCAACCATCGACCACAACCAACAGTCTACAAATGCGGGCCCCACAGGGACCCCACATTAGGGCCCCACAAGGACCCACACCCGGGCCCCACACGCACAGTGCCAACAACGCATAGGGACACGCAAATAGAAGCCCGCCCACGAGGTCCAAGCCCAAAAGCACAGAACTGCACAACAGGCCTCAGAACAGTAACACCCATCCAGGACTAAAATTCATAAAATGTAAATAATTACAAAATAAATTTTACAGGTGTCACAGCAATAATGAGTGAATGGTCCAACTATACATGACCCAAACGACTCATAATATCAAATCCTACATCAATCAAATGTTAATGAATACTTGGGTGTGTCACTATCCATCCAGAGATGTCTTATCCATGCTATATACACTTGATCAATCCTAGATTAACCTGCATAATGTTAAAAAGGACTATTCTTACATTTAGATTACAACAAAGAATAAAACAACTTACCATATCCAAATCAAACAATAATGATCAGTGATTCTCCTGTAGTGTAAGAATTGAAGGATTAGTCAGTCTAGAGAGCAAATGTTGCGAGCCCATCTACATTTCAAACATTTCATATTAGAACTCCATACAAAAATAAACGTAATCATTTAATAAAAATTAACACATGCTTCATTTACAATGGAAAATATTAGAATTAACTTAATCATTTAAACATATTTTTTACATGTTTCACTTATAATGATATTCATTTCAATAACTTCTATCTACTTGGACACGTAAACTTTTTCAGTCTTCTACCACTATTTTTATCTATTTCATTCCTAATTCTTGTAGACTTTGGTCTACATTTGGAGGAATATGCATCAAAGGTAACATGGTATAGAGACACTCGCTTTGAATACCTTTTGTTGGGGATTGTGTGAAAAACTAGAGTATAAGCAAGGCTTAAAAATGTCTATCCACCAAGAAAGCAATATGAATGTTGACATTATTTTGAGAATAAATAACAAAGACATGTAAATAAAGTACTCTTAGTTTCATAGATGCAAAACTATTTTTTTTTCCTCATTTAAATATATCTCATAACTGTTACCATGAGCAGATATTACTTGGTAAACATGACTTTGATACACTTCAATTTGAAGGTATCGTGCCTTTTCAATGGCTTTTTGAAGCATATATTCCACACTTGGTTGAAGAAGGTACTTGTTTGGAGAATGCCTTTGCATCTATTCATGGAAACATTGTTTAGACGCAAAAATGTCATAAGTACCAATGCAGTGACTGAAGGCCATGACCCACCCTCAAGACATTGTTGAAACATTTGCACTTGTTTGTTGTCATGATGTCATATCTCCTTCTATCATCAAATGAAAGTGCCCCATAGTTTGGTTGTTCTTGTTCATTAATCCTCTTGTTTTTTAGGACAAGTTTTCTTAATTTCCATAAGGTTTTTGTAGAAGTAAGCCATATTTTCTTTTACTCCAAACTCATAAAATTTCTCTAGTAACTTGAGTTCTTGTATGCTCTAGCTAATTTCACTTGTGTATGACGTACACAATGACGATGTACATGTTCAAACTCTGGAGAAAATTATTCTCTCACAACTATAGCCAAACCCATGGAGCAATCACTAATGATACCCGATCTTATTTGATTTATGACAAAATTTACAATTCGATCCATAAACCAAACCCAAGCATTTATTCTTTCTTTCTCTATAATTGCAAAAGCTAGTGGACATAAATCATTGTTTGCATCACAACTTGTAGTAATAAGTAATGATTCCTAATATTTTCCCTATAATTGTATGTCATTTATGGAAATGACTAGACTACAATTGCAATGTCAAGCAATAGAGGTGCGAAAAGCCAAAACACACTACAAAAATACTCAAAATAATCAAATGTAAAATCCACAACTATTATTGGGTTAGATACTTGTAAAGTACTCATGAATCGCTTGAGATCAACAAATGATTCTTCTTCCCCGTAATATATGATTTTCAATGCTTTTATTCTTGCATATCCTGCCTTTTAGTAAGAGATGTCAATCAAATTTTCAATCTTTACCCTCCATAATTTCTGTTGGATAAATAATTATTCTCATTTTCACTAATCAGAGCATTCACCCACAAAAAAAGGTTGAACTACATCATCTATGATTAGACTAGTTTGGATTGGTGCAAATGTGGTTTGAAGTATAGCTATTGTCTCTGAAGTAAATTTTTTACATGCTATTTAAGGATGCAATGACTGTGTATTTCACAAATTGCTTCATATGCCAAGTTTGTAGTGCATGTACTAGGTTTCCCTTGGTGGGCAAATTTTTGTTAGGCCAAAATGCATGATCTAGTTAGTCGATACACCATTTAAAATTTTCATGCACATAACCTTCTTCAATGTTGAGACATACAAGATGAATTGCATCTTCTACCATAGAGGTCGGTCCATTCATCATTATCAAATATGTATCTAGTGTTTCACAATAGTCATTGTATTTAAGTAATGTTCATCAATGTAATCCTCTTCGTTGTTCATTGCTTGTGACATCGAATTAAAAATATGTGACCCTTTTTCTACAATTTCTTCATCATCACTTGGAAATTGATTGTTTATTCCAAGTTTCCTTACATTATCTTCCATACTATATTGTTCATTGTTGTATTGCATATGATTTGATGGCAAGTTCGTGTTCGGTTGAGGAGGAGCATGATGATATGGTGATAAGTGTAAGTTCAGTTGTAGATGTGCATGATGATATGGTAGCAAGTTCAAGTTCGATTGTAGACAAGTGAGATGATATGGTGGCAAATCTAAGTTTGATTGCAAAAGAGCATGATGACATCGTAATAAGTCAAGTTTGGTAGTGGATGAGCACAATTTAATGGCCCACCAACTTCATTTGTAGACAAACAAATATTACCATGGGACGGAGAAAAAATAAATCTATTGATTAAGAATCCTGCGAGAAGTTATAATATATGTTAACTTCAAATAAATATATGATAGTGTATTTTTTATAAGAACAATGTGCATTTATCATTGTCTATGAACAAATTGTAATTCTCCAATTGACAACTATGTTGCCATATTATTCTCATTGTATTTCACATAATTCTCATTATATAGGCTTCTTCTTGAGTTATGTCATAGTTATTTTTGCTGCTTTTCAAAACTACTCTAGTAGCGTATTCATTTTTTTTATTGCAAATCAGCGCATATTCACTCGTTGCAGAAACCCTTTTCTAGGATCAATTGGCATGCGATTCATACAAACTGACAAGCGCACACCAAGTCTGCAGCCACTTGGTCTAGTGGTGAAGTCTCTTTGTGGTTGTACGAGATGTCGGGAGTTCGACTCCCACAGACGTCATATATATTACATCATTTGGTGGTGGTTTCTCATAGTCAAGTGTTTGAGTGTAATATATATCAATTACCATTTACAAAAAAAAAAAAACAAGCGCACACCAACAAATGAGTATATTTCACTAACAAATGAGGCAACATGCATTCATAGTTGGTCCTCGTGTTCATGGGCCCTTCCCTGGTGAGTAAAAAGATAAGCTCATGTGCCTATGATCATTAAGTCCAAGTTCTGCTTTTCTTGCACTAACTTCTCCACCACCGATGTATAGAATTTCCAAACCAAGCCTTTCAAGATAATGATTTTGTATAACAAAGCTGGTGATAAAAACAACCCAGTACATAGGGCTTGTGTGTTCATTTCTCATCAAGGATATGATTTTCATCCAGGAGGATGTAACGATCCTTAAGTCGTTATCATTCAATTTAGTATAATTTTTTATTTTATTATTATTATCTAACAATTACATTAATTATACAATTAAATTTAAGTACACTCAGCAAAAGTGGAACTAGCAAATAACATAAAATAAAACTAAACTAAACACTCACCAAAATCCCTGATTTGTGGCAACGTGACTCCTACCATATGTACTAGCAACCGACCACTACTATTCTGCACCTGCCAAAACATATAAAACAAAATACACGTAAGCGAGCACTCAAAACGGTCACTCAACACACACCCCACCTAAGATAACTTGGTACACCACTCCGAGGAAGTAAGCGTAACTACGCCACAAGCACACAAGTACAGGCATCTCCACTTGAATGCTGTAACACCAAAATCTAGCAATCCACCATTACCCGACACGCAGCAAAACTCAAAACCATGTCTTTAAAAACCATTCTTTCTCTTTTCTTTTCAAAACCATATACATGTACTTTTAAAATCCTTTTATGCACGCCTGAAAAGGCTGCTCTTGCCAACCCAAACCCAAAACTACACAAAACACACAAGCTGGCCCCATGTATCCCTTGGGTGGGCCAGGCCATGTACGAGGTTTGAATACTCTCTAAAGTATCCAAGGCACCCACAACAACCACAAAACAAACACAAAGTCTCTACTCTACATAACATAGTTCCCCCTGGACTAAAAACAACTACACAAAGTCTCGGAGCTTCTGCTCCCAAAACCATGGTCTACTCTAGACCAAAATCAAGGAGCTACTGCTCCCAAAGTACAATGCCTCAACTAGGCGCAACACCATGGCCACCATTAGGCTAGAGCCTGATTCTCTGAATCCAGACTCAACAAAAACCATAAGCACAATAATGTATCAAGCTGCCTGGGGCCAAGCAGTCAACACTGGCCACAAGTAGTCAACACTGGCCACAAGTAGACCACAATGTCTGCATCGCCACAAACAACCACCCTGTGGAGGAGTCTGCCCGTCCCGACGTCCTTCCACCTGAAAGAGCCTCAAAGGCTAACTACACACTAGGAAAGCCTACTCATCCTACTTCTAGTCTAGCTACCCTCTCTTAGGATAAGCCACAGGTACGCCCTCTTAACGTCTCACACAGTGCTCGAACCCTGAGAGGCTCCAACCTTCCAGGCTCAACCAACACCCACACTATGCCTCGGTACCTATAGACAGCCCAATATGCTTGCAAATGGGCCAAACCCAACAGCCACTCCTCACTCCCACAGCCACCAATGCAGGCGCACCTTACAAAACCCTAACTGGACTCTAAAAAAACCTAAATACAAAACAAAACCCTGAACCTAGGTCAAATCCTAAGTTAAACCCCAAACCCTAAAGTCAAACCTCAACCGCCTAACTAACTTCCACTACATCCTAACTAATCTAACAAACATAACTACTTCCCACTTCTCTCCAACAAACATAACTACTTCCCACCTCTCTCCAAAACAAACATAACTACTTCCCACCTCTCTCCAACAAACATAACTATTTTCCACCTCTCTCCAACAAACATAACTACTTCTCACTTCTCTCCAACAAACATAACCACCTTCCACTCCAGCAATAACAACCAGCCAAGCCTATAAATAGCCCCTTTTGCAAATAGAAACGGACTTTTTTGGGACTTTTGGCATTTTTGCAAAAATTGAGAGAGGAGAGCTCCCCAAGCCTTCTTCCTCCCAACCAGAGCTACCAGAGAGTTCTTGGAAGAGAGAGGAAGCTCGTGGAGGTGAGAAATCAGAGGTTCCAGCCATCTCCAGCGAGCTCCGGCAGCCTCCGGCGAGCTCTGACCATTCACCACACTGCCAGACCAAGTACGCCCTTCTCTGACTTCAATTCATGTCAAAAACAGTTTCATAGGTCTCCCTTCATCTTCCCTGAGTGATTCCAGACATGCCAGAGGCTTTCTCTAGCTGGAATCGGAGTTTTAGCCTCGCCAACGTCGTTTTTCGACGACCTAGGTGGGGGGATGGATCTGCTATTCAAATCGTGCCCCAAAACATTAGGTATTCCTCCCCCTGTGCTCCTCAAGCTTCTCCAATGCTTTGGATGCCCTGTCGATCCTCCTACAAGCCCCTGGGAGCAACACGCTAGAGTCATGCCCGCCATCGCTGAAGAAGAAAGGTTGCAGAGAGTGCAATCCGACGCTCCACGCTCCGCAACGACCAGGTTGTTAGAAATATTAACATTAATTTTGATGATTATTCATTTGTGCTTATTTTCATAAATATTATAACGTGAAAAAGATTTAGAAGTCTTAGCATGAATTCAAAAATTACACACCGGCATCAAGAGCGATGGACT
>JAMKQA010063499.1:0-10054 GCA_024699735.1 Posidonia australis | reverse complement strand
TCCGCAATTGAGAAGAGGAACTAGAATCTTATTCTAAATTTCCAAAGATTTCCAACAGTAAACAAGATTTTACATCTGGCCATGTAAATCACTAATTCACAAGGAAAAAACACAGCATGCCAAACACTACTGTTTCAAAGACTCTCAACGAGAAAATCATAAGTTACCCAGATCCTAAAATCATCTCATATCTCAAACAGAAACCTCATCAAATTCAACCACCCTCCATCACAAAACCAAAGATGAACATATATCTTTAACCTCTTTAAGTCAACGAAACAAAGAATGTAAGTAATCCAAAATAAACAATACTAGACAGTAGAAAAATAACCATCCAACATGAAACAACTCACCTACTCTATAGTCAAAACATACCTATAAACAACAAAGATTACAGAACCCTGTCCGCCAACCGCACGGCGGCAGCAACGGGTAGGCCGGAAGGGGAGGCGAAGGAGATACTCGGCAGAATCCAAGGTAGCTCACATACGGATCCTAGAACAACGGAGGAAAACCCGAATACTTCATTAAAACCCACATACGGATCGTCATTCTGGGCACAAGTAGATCCGATTGGCATACGTTATTCGAATGCTGCAAAGATCCGATTTACAGAAACAAAATCCTGCACCGACATCCGAGAAGAGGGACGACTCCTTCCAACGATCAATGCCGGCGTTCTCCTTCTTCCTCTCCCGCCACCACCCACTTCTGTCTTTCCTCAACTCCTCCGGCAACTCCTCCTCCATCTCCACCGTCAAACGCGTCCATGCCCAGCTCGTCGTTTCCGGCCTGGCCCACCACCCATTCGCCGCCAGCGAGCTCATCTCCCACCTCCTCTCCCTGTCTCCTCCTCCTCTCCCCTACGCCGACCTCATCTTCCGCCACACACCACACCACACCCTCTTCACCTACAACACCCTCATCAAAGCCCACTCCGCCCACGTTCCCTCCTTCTTCCTCTTCAAATCCGTCCTCCGCACCTACAACCCACCTCTCCTCCCCAACCAGTACACCTTTGCCTTCGTTCTCAACGCCGGGCTGGGGGTGGCCGAGGTGGAGCAGGTTCACGGACAGGTTCTGCGACGTGGGTTGGAGTCCAATCTGTATGTGAGGAACGTTTTGGTGCATGTGTACGGGAGTTTCGGGAGGATGGAGGATGCACGGACGGTGTTCGATGGGAGTCCTGTGAGGGACTTGTTCTCGTGGAATTCGTTGCTCGGTGGGTACGTCGGTCGCGGCGATGTAGCTTCGGCGAGGGAGGTTTTTGATAAGATGCCGGAACGGGATGTTGTTTCTTGGAGCACAGTTATTGCTGGTTTCGTGCAGGTAGAATGTTTTATTTGCTGCCGTTGTACCTTTTTTTTTTTTTTTTTTTTTGTGTGATTGTGATTGGTTTTGACTGTGAGATGATTTTTTTTGTTCCTTTCCGTTAGTTGTGTTTAGGAGGGGTGTTTTGTGGAGGCATTGGAGCTGTTTTGTGAGATGCTGCTGGCCGGTGTTGTGGCGAACGAGTTCACACTGACGAGCGTGCTCGCGGCTTGTGCTAATCTCGTGGCGTTGGACCAAGGGAGGTGGATACATGTTTATATAGACAAGGCTGGGATCCATATGAACGAGCGGTTGCTTGCGGGACTGGTTGATATGTACGCCAAGTGTGGAGAAGTGGATGCTGCATCGAGGGTATTTGAAGAAGGGTGGACGAGACAAACCGTTCGACCATGGAATGCCATGCTTGGTGGGTATGCTATTCATGGACGGTCAGCCGAAGCGATCTGTCTTTTTGAAAGGATGAAGGACGAGGGCATAGCTCCTGACAGTGTTACCTTCATCTCCTTGCTTCATGCTTGCAGCCATGGAAGGCTTGTGGATGAGGGAAGATTTTACTTCAAGTTGATGGAAGCTTACGGCATCGAACCAGAAATAGAGCACTATGGGTGCATGGTGGATCTTCTCGCCCGTGCGGGACGATTGCAGGAGGCGGAAGAAATCATGTCGGTCATGCCTATGCTGCCCGATGCTGTTATGTGGGGCACCTTACTGGCCGCTTGCCGAATCCATGGAGATATCGAGATGGCAGAGAGGATTGGGAAGATAGGGTTGGATCCGAACCAGGTCGGTTGCCAGGTTCTACTTGCCAACATCTATTCTAAATCAGGGAGATGGACTGAAGCCAAAGATGTCAGAAACAGAATTGAAGTCGCAGGAACAAGGAAGGCCCCGGGTTGCAGCTCCATTGAATTGGACGGGATGTTCCATCAGTTCCTCGTGGGAGACAGGTCACACCCACAGACTAAAGAGATCTACTCGTTTCTCGACGAAATGGCCATACGGCTGAAGGTTGCCGGCTATGTACCCGAAACAGCAGAAGTGTTGCTCGACATCGACGAGGAGGACAAAGAAACCGCACTGTCAAGGCACAGCGAGAAGCTAGCCATTGCTTTTGGGCTGATGAACACTAGTCCTGGAATGCCAATTCGCATCGTGAAGAATCTTCGTGTCTGCCAGGATTGCCACCGGGCGACGAAGTTCATATCCAAGGTGTATGACAGGGAAATCATCGTTAGGGACAGGATTAGGTTTCATCATTTCAAAGATGGATTGTGTTCTTGTAAGGATTACTGGTGAATTGGAGCTAGATATGGAAGCAGCAAGCCACTGTTACATTTGCTGATGATTCTGTTACCCTTTATCATAGACAAACAGATTCACTAATGTAACAATCCTGTAATTCTTTTTATAACATTTGGAATGTAAAAGATCTCTCTTTCAGTCTCTCATATGCTTTGTTTCCTAAATACTATGGATACTGGATAGGGAAATGAAGTGCCTCAGCCATTGCCACATGTGTGCTGAGGTCTTTGGTTGGTGGTTTGGAAAGTGCCACAGTTACACCATAATAACCAATCAAGCAGCACCACCATGAAACTGATCTATTTGTTTTATTTGCATGCATGTCCTCACAATTATATAGTATTAGCATCCACATATTCAAGCTTTCATAATCATCCCTACCCAAAAAGTTGGACTGGTTGTGTTTGTTCGATTGTTCCCAGATCATACCTATTGAGTATTTGAGGGTAAATATTTAGTACAAATGAGAATGAGGATTTGTTCTCTACTTCTCCGTGTACACAGATGAGGGTATCTACAGGAGTATATATGCAAAATCCAACAAGATTGGAAGATATAGAAAGCACACATATTTCAGCTGAGAAGAATAGGAGGGGAAGAGATGAATTCTGCTTCGTTTTCCACCGCAGCTCCGATACCAATCCGGACAAAAGATCTCTTCCATCCTTTCCTCTCCTCTCGCAGGGAACACGGCCATCACAGTAAGTGCTAACTTCCCACCATTTCTGTTCTCCTTCTTTCTCTCTCTTTCTAATATGGGAGTGATGTCGTGTTTCTTGTTGTTGGAAAAAGGGATTGCGTGTGGTGAGATGGTGAGGAGAAGAGATTTGGCGGCGAAAGGCATCTCCACAGCGTTCTGTTCTTTGCTGACAGAGGATCGTGCTGCTGCCCAAGGTCTCTGTTTTTTCCAACTCCATGTATCGCTTTTTTTCACATTTTTTGTCGTTTTTATGGGTTTCTCTTTCTGGGTCTTCGTAAATTATGGCATGGGTTTGGATTATGGTTGAAAGATTGTATTTTGATTCAAATAGCTGAACTAATCTGAGGGAATCTAGTATGGGTCTTTCTCAGTTTATGCCTTTATGGTAAGTAGTATGTCTTGAGCTATTTTCTATTGTATTTAGAAATGTTCCATAAATATTATCTATATGATCGTTTCCTTTTTCAAATTCTGCTGCATCTAGCCCTTCCTGCATGCCATAAATGACCCACAAATAGGAAAAATCCTGGAACAAAATGAGAGGGAGCTTACCAACTACTAGGAGAGAAGTAATTGACTGCACTAAGATCGGTAGCTGTGCCACCTACAGAATTTAAAGAACCTAAAGTAGCATGAGTCATATATTCTGCCAAATATCATTCTTGCGAAGGTCACATCTCTTTTTTCAGCCTACTCAAGTCCACAAACCATTGGGACCCCTTAGAGATTCCAACCAGGGAGCATGGAGATCCCAAAAAATGCATGGTTTCCCCCCCGAAAATGACTTTCCTAGTGGGAGAATGCATTAAATATTTAATAATAGGTCCTTGGGAGAATCGTTTGTTAGCCCCAAGATGTTGGTCTCTAACTACAGAAGTAAATGGATTTAGTTTTAAAGAAAGGGTGAATAACACCGATTTATTGATGATACCCAAAATTCATAGCTGAGTGCCTGAGTATAGGAGCAAATTAGTTATCCGCAAGATTTCTGCCAAAAGTAGAAAAAATGCAGTGTGAAAGCAAAACAAATAAAGGAGACTAGATCCCTCTACAGACCACCCTAATGTTGAGCCAAGAGTCCGATCCTATTCTTCCACCATAAGGATGCTCTGGCAACAGCACTTTCAACATAGATTTCTCTCATGGCCTAGTTTATTGCAATTCATTCCTTTAAAGTCCAGGATATAGCACACACTACGGTTCTAGCAGATATGGTGCTTGTAGGATCTACAAAAAAGCTCCAAATGATAATAAAATCTCCTTCCACTTTAGCTACCACTATGCCTTCGAAATTGCTGAAAACAGCCTTGTTGTTGAAGCTATATTCCACGTTGTCTATGTTTCCTTTGGATATTTCATCATCCAGTTGTGATAGTGTTTAATATCTCTTCATTTGTCTTGTCGTTCTTCTCTAATATTTTATTATTGAATTAGGGATGGAAAGGTTACCCTTCAAGCCAGAAGGCTACAACTTTTGGACATGGAGAGGCCGCAAAATTCATTATGTGGAACAAGGAAGTGGGCCTGCTGTTGTTCTTATACACGGCTTCGGAGCTTCAGCATTTCATTGGAGGTAAGCCTACTCTTCTTTAGATTGAGTTATGGATCTTTGTTCGACTGATGTTCAAAATTCCTTTCTTCTATCATTGCTTTCTTTGGAATCATGATATTTTATATTTTGGAGACTGCCATCATTGCAATGTTTAGTACAGTCTAGGTGCCGTGTGTAGTTATCCAAATTTCATTTATTGAGGCTTTTCTGGCAAGCTTCCAATAAGTATTATTTGAAGCTTGCTTCTAGCTTCAAAGTTTATGAAGCTGATGAGCCAGCAGTGATTTTTTTAAGAGGGTCTAATTCTCTAGCTATCCTTTTTTTCTTATTCTTTAAGTGAAAGCTAAGTTCCCCAAATACAGTTGTGTAACACCAGTTGGGATGTTAATCAAAAGGCTCATATTAATGAATCTAAACGTATAAATTTTGCTGGATGATTAATTTTAAGGCAGTCATTTTACAGATTAATAGCTTTTGGACTGACTGGACAGATACAACATACCAGAGCTGGCAAAATCCTACAAAGTGTATGCTGTAGACTTGTTAGGATTCGGATGGAGCGAGAAAGCACTCGTTGAATATGATGCGATGTTATGGAGGGACCAAGTAGCTGATTTCTTGAAAGAAGTAGTGAAAGAACCAGCAGTCCTCGTTGGCAACAGGTAATTGCCTTTCAATGCATACCCCGGTATTGAATCCGTTTCTTTTCATGTCATCAATAAAAGAACAAAGAACTAAAGATCGAATTCCACCTGTCAAAATATTTACCAAAGGAGGAGGAAATAATGGTGATCCTCTCAAGTTTGACCCTTGCTTTTCATCCAATGTGGGGAATGGTCCGGTTGTTCCTGGGTTGTCCAAGAAAAAATGGATTCATGTACAGCCCCTCTGAATCATCCATCTGAATTCTGAAGATCCAAGCATGAACTTCATCCCTGGATGACCCCAACTCCCAAGACCCAAGGAAGATGTTGATGGGAAACAGCGTTTCTATAAGTTAAAATTTCAATTTTTACATTTCGTTTCAGATGGTTTTGTAGAGGTTTCCATCAAATCAATTTTTTCAGAGGCACTCATTAAATTAGCTATATGTTCATGGCCTTAAAAGCCAATTTCTGCCAGTTTATATCTGCTTCAGTGCCTTGCAAGGAAATCTTTCATGGGCTCCGATACTTCTACTTGGATGATCATCACCATTGATCTTTAAAAACGAGATTCATGAAAAGAACAAACCTTTATTCCAGAAGCATGCACAAAGATAAATATTGTTGAAGAGTAATTAAATGATGAACTGTTGACTAGCAACTGACATGAAAATAATCTCATTGAACAGTAATTAAATAATCAAAACAGTTTATTTCAGCATTTTATAAATTGTCTGAAGGGGTTGTAGCGAGAAAGTTGCTCTTAGTTGTACTTTTGGCAATCATCTAGTTTACTTTGTACATGTGCTTACCAAAGTACTTATTAAATTGTACAGAAATATCTAAACATCAATAAAACTAAAAAAAAAGAGTATCTCAAAATTGCTTTGGATGAGTTTCACATCGTTAGTTTATGTACAATCTAATTTTTATTTTGAAAGGGCTCTATCTTAGGCATCATTTACTCGGTCAATCTGCCAGGTTCCCAAGAAAAAGAAAGTGTTTGGCTCAATTCTACTAGCTCTCACTTAAGTAGGAAAATTCCTCTAATCATATTGTCTATAGAATATTCCTAATTAGTTGCAATTTTCATAAAATTTCTTCCTAAACAAAATATTCAATATTTGACCAATAAACCGTTTTCCATTTCAGTCTTGGGGGATTTACTGCTTTAATCACAGCATCAGAGTTGCACGATCAAATACAAGGGGTTGTATTACTAAATTCTGCTGGGCAATTTGCAAATCCAAGTGCACAAAGCGAAAGAGAAGCTGAGGATTCCACAATAAAGAAGTATGTACTGAATCCATTGAAAGAAGTTGTTCAGAGGATTGTCCTCGGATTTCTATTCTGGCAAGCCAAGCAACCTCCCCGTGTTGAATCCGTCCTCAAAAGTGTATGCTACTAAACAATGGACTTGTATAATCTTATGAAAAAATATATTTTGTTCAATTGCAAGAAAAGTAAACAGAAATGACGTTCCTACATTGTGGACAATGTTGCTGAGTATTAAAGTTTAAAACATAAATATTTTCTTGTGCAAGTATCTGTATTTAAGCAAGTTCTAACTACCATGCTGAATCTTCCTACCAAGCCTTTTTTTTGGGCCCATCTGATACAATATTTTTTCTTGTCAACTCAGGTTTACATAAACTCCTCCAATGTTGACGACTATCTTGTGGAATCAATAACAAGACCTGCCGGAGACCCCAATGCAGGAGAAGTTTATTACAGGTAGTAATGACAAACGCCTCCGTAAAAGATATGACCTTGATCTATTCAATTTCCATCCTGAGCTTTCTTCTGAAACGTGCAGACTGATGTCAAGGTTCTTATCGAATCAGAGCAAGTACCCGCTCGATAGTGTCCTCCAAAAGCTTGCTTGTCCATTGCTGTTGCTTTGGGGTGACTTAGATCCTTGGGTAGGACCTGCAAAGGCCATCCGGATCAAGGAGTTCTACCCAAACACCACAATTGTGAATCTGCAGGCTGGCCATTGCCCTCATGATGAGGTCCCTGAGCTTGTCAATGGAGCATTGATCAATTGGCTTTCTTCTCTGCAACTCAAATCCAACAATGATGCAGTATAGATGCTGCAGAATTTGCCTTGACGTTCATAACATTCTTTTCCGGTGGCACATCTGAATGTGTAAAGAGAAATACCAACATCAGCATTGTACCGTACCTTCGAGAGGAATTTTGCTCTTTTGTATAAACCTACTCCACTCATAGGATAAAATGGGCTTTGTGTCTAGTCTATGGTATGTTACAAGTTTAGGTGGAGAAGGAGAAGAAGAAGAAGGAAATGCTGGGAAAACATAAATCCAACATCGGCCACCGGAAGTCATTCATTTATACTGTTGAAAGAAGAATACAAATACATGGCAATCAATGAACACCTTACACGTGTATTCTGTTATAAGCATCTTGACAATATTCTAAAAACTATATCCTAATCTTAATAAATCCTAACCATCTTAACTAATGGTCATCATACTTAACGTCCTTCTTCAAACTTAAGAGGATTTATATAAATGCAGTTTGTCTTGAAACGTATTAAAAGAAGACTAGGAAAGAGTGAAACCCATTGCCCAGTTCTCATTGGTGGTGAGTGTTGGGATAATTAGAACCTAACTGTGTGAAAATAATCCAAATATGAAACAAGTTGAAACAATTAACACAAACAATATACAAGGATTTTACGTGGAAAATCCCTTCAGTGTGAGGAGATAAAAAACCACAGGATTTTCTCAGTCTAAGTCAATCTGCTCTTTGCTCCAATGTAAGTTACAGAGCTGTTCTTCTTCTCAAGTTTTCAAACTTGAGGCATACATCACAAGCATTCAATGGCAAGAATAACAAATAATAGTAGATGTGAAGAGAAGAATGCAAACCAACAAGTTCTCTTCTTGGTCGTGTGCACCAGCACGGACTGCTCACACCGTAGCCTCCAAGACTGACATCAAACCAGCCTCCAAGCTCAACCGCAGCAGCAGCACAGACTGCGTCAGTACGCCGCAACACGAGCTGCACACACCGCGTGAACGCCGGCACAGCTGCTGCTCCCCGCAAACTGCTACACGAGCTTCACTGCTCCCACGCAACGCAGCAGATCCTCCAAGGTCGGGCGCCGCAGCAGATCCTCTTTCTCAGGAGCTGCAGCCGTTGTAGCAAAAAAACAGTAGATTTTTTTTTTCTCACTCGCCCTAATGCCTGATGCCATTTTGATTTTACTGTTCCTTTATTTTACCATAAAACGATGGGCCTGAATGGAGGTGTGGAAGAAGCCCGGCCCAACAATTTCCCCCTCCTCCCACCTACATGGAAGAATCCACAAGACTGACAATCTGAGCACAAATGCCCAGCTTATCTCTAGAAACCATCTTGGTAAGCATATCAGCACCATTATCATCTGTATGAACCTTTTTGAACTCGAGCTCTTTTGAGTTGATGGCATCTCGAATCCAATTATATCGTACCTTGATATGCTTTGACTTGAAATGAAATGACAATTTTTTGCTTAAATGAATAACACTTTGATTGTCACTCAACAATGTATAATTGTCTTGCACAATTCCAAGTTCCTCAAGCATTCTTTTCAACCATAGCATCTCCTTGGAGACTTCTGTGTGGCTGCAATCAATTCAGCCTCTGTAGTGGACAATGCAATGCATTTCTACAATCTAGACTGCCACGAAATAGCTCCCCCTGCATAGATAAACAAGTACCCAGAAGTAGACTTAGAGTTATCAACATCTCCTGCCATGTCTGAATCAGTGTAACCAATCAAGGTTGGTTCTCCATTGCCAAAGCAGATCTTCAAATCAGAAGTGCCACGAAGATATCTCATAATCCACTGTACTGCTTCCCAATACTGTTTACCAGGATTTGATAGAAACCTGCTTACAATGCTAACTGCATGGGCAATATCGGGCCTTGTGCATATCATAACATACATGAGACTCCCCACAGCAGAGGCATATGGAATCTTTTCCATTTCTCTTCTCTTCTGTAGTAGGAGAATCCTTTTTGCTTAACTTGAGGCGAGCTGTAAGAGGACAATTGACAGAATCCGCATCATCCATACCAAATCTCTTGAGAACTTTCTCGATATATCTGCATTGTGACAAGAATAACCTCTTGGAATTTCTATCTCTTTCAATCTCAATTCCAAGAATCTTTTTAGCAGGTCCCAAGTCTTTCATGGCAAAAGACTGGTGCAACACCTTTTTCAAATATGCAATCTGTTGTGTCGAGTGGTGAAGAAGAAAACAGGAATACGAACGATGCTCACATCCCAAGCATCCAAACCCTCCCCCACAGATGAACCTCACATGAAACCCTAGATCTGGAGAGAAGAGGAAGGAGTTCTCTCCATACAATTGGAGACAAAATAGGGCTACATAATGCCAAAAGAGGTTACATATTCTGTGCCTTAGCCTTCTTAAATACTAGGGCACCTAAATGGTCAAATGACCAAACTAACCCTGAAACAAAGACATAATTCAAGACATATTTACAACA
>JAMKQA010063494.1:0-12459 GCA_024699735.1 Posidonia australis | reverse complement strand
GCCCCCCCCCCCCCCCCCCACCGCTGTCGCTGGAGAATCGGCGACGGCGGGACACGGAGGAGCTCCGGAGGCCAAGGGATCGCTCTGGATCCCTTGGAACCGCTCCAGAAAGAGAGAGGAGGGCAGGATGACTAGAAATTAGGAAATTAAGAGAGGTTAAGGCGTGTACCTGGCTGGAGATCATCGCCGGAGCTCGGCGACGGCTCTGGCTCTCCGCTCCTCTCCTCCTCGCTCTCTGCTTCTCGTGGCTCTCTGTGGCTCTGTGAATTCTCTTTTTGTTGCTCTCTAGGTCTGTCTTTTCTCTCGTGCTCCTCTTCTTATATAGGCAAGCAGAGAGTGGAACCCAACAATTGTAACAGAATGCCTCACTCCTGAAATAGAATCCTAACTACTGTCCCCTCCTTGCTCCCTTGGCTGCCAACAAGATGAATGGTAATCCAGCGGTCGCGGCGGTGGTCGATCCAGTGGCTGGGGCTGTTGGATTGGAGTGGGTTCAGTGGCTGGTTCGAGTGAAGCTAAGGAGAAAAAATGGGTTCAGTGGGTAAGGAGGAAAAATGTGAAAATTTTGATTATTTTGGGTAGGAAAATAACTTCGGTAAATGAAGGAGGATTTTGGGTTTAATTTTGGTAGAAATAGGTTTAACTTTTAGAAATCAAATGGGAGGAAATGTAGGTTGAGCCATTGAGGGCTTGTGGGCTTCATGGGCCTCCATGGGCCTATGTGGGCCTTGTGAGCCCCCATGGGCCCAAACAAGTTGAATGAGAGTTAAACGGGCCTAAATAGGTTTAATGGGCCAAAATGGACTCAGATTGGGTTTAATGGACCTATGTGGGCTTTGTGGGCCCACATAGGCCCAATTAGGGTTTAATGGGTCTAAGTGGGCCTTCATGGGCCCAATTGGGTCTCCATGAATTAAATGGCCTTGGTTAAGTCAAAACTCAGCCACCACATCCCCATCCTGCAAAATCAGAAAATTGGGGTGTCTACACTATGCATGCCTCGAGTTTTACTGAATCAAGCTTAGTAACCAAATAATACTCAACTTGGAAATCACAGGTAAAAACACATAACATAGTAATGAATATCTTTCCTTACACCATACAACAACAAGAATGCCTTACTACCATGCCCAAAATCACCAATAACCGCCAAATGAACTATGCTTTTATGATTTTTTTTTGTTTTTACAAACTCCCACAACAGACCATGTCTTACGATACTTGGCTATGCTTGCACCTTGTTTTAATCAACATTTTAATAAACAACTATTGATGTTAATGTGCTCTGCTTGAGCAAAGCATACTTTTTATTCTGTCGTTTACCGTAGACTTTCCGAATGCATCTAATAGCAAGCATTTGTAATGCCACACATTATTTCCAGACTTGAGCTTCACTGTACTTGACTCTGCTGTTTAAATCTCACTGTGACCTTTATCTCCTTGCAGGATGACCCAGTTTCCGAGGAGGGGACCCCACAACTACCTCGGGACACACCCTCTAGTTCTCGTCCACGATGGCGAGGCAGCTCCTCGAGGTTACATGCTTCAAGCAGTTCTACACCTGCTATCCCCGTTGAGGTAAGCTGAACTGGAATAATTTGCATATGTGATAGAAGTCTGTCACCTTCATTAACAAATGCACTTTCAGGAGTCTGGCAACTTCACGGGGCGACTGCTCAGCGGCGATCATATTTGTGATAGCCCCGACTTCATGGTAACTATTTCATTCCCTTCTTCTTCTTCTTTTTGTTCGCATGCTTTGGCTTTAACACCACTGCTTGTCTGATCCTATATTTATTCTGCTATTACCATTTCAGGTTGGCGACGCTAACCAGGTGATGTGGTGTCATTGGGCCCCTATGCTCGATCACTTCCACCGCTTACCCGAGTTTTTACAGGACTTTCTGCTCCATCGGTCCCCTTTTGGTGGCTTACTCCGCATTCCAGCCATCCACGTCCACTACAACTTCTTCCGGGCTTTAGTGGAGAGATGGAGGTTCGAGACGCATACCTTCCACTTCCCATTCGGAGAGATGACCATCCTACCTGAGCATTGGGCCCTATTGACGGGTCTCCCATTCAATGACGAGCCGATCATAGGCGATACCACACACGGGATGCACCTGGCCTCTGCGCATTTAGGCCGTGTTCCTCCAAAGCCACCTAGGGAGAAACATATGATCACAGTGGGGTGGCTTAGAGAGTGGGACCAGTTCTGGCCCAACTCAGAGCCAGGCAGTGACGAGGCGGATTTTGTACTCAGGCACTTCCTGCTGGATCTGCTAGCAATGATTTTCTAGATTCTTCCGCTTATTGCATTCATGCAAATTGGCTAGCATACTTAACCAACTTGGAGTACCTGGATCATTATGATTGGGCTGGAGCTAGCTACACGTGGTTGATCTGTGGGCTTGATAATGTAGCTAGGCTGGGTCGTCGGTCTTATGTGGGACTATATCCCCTGCTCATTATAAGTATTTACTTTATTTTTGCAAAATTTCCCTTCTTGATGATATCTGATTAAATGTCCTTTTCTTGCCTTTGCTAGTACTGGGCCATGGAACATATTACACGGGGAAACGCTTTCGGCCGCCTCTGTGACGAGCTTCTTCCTCTCCCTCGCCAGTGGGTCGAGCCTTAACACCGGGCTGCTGCGGGGGTCTACAGCTACGAGTCCTACAGATACCTGCTGGATTTGGTAGAGCTCGAGGACGTAAGTTCTCATGCTTGGAATATATTTTCTGCATGTTCATATTTGCCTACACTGCTTATAATTGTCTATTTCTGCAAACAGGTTCTCTTGCGCCCATTCTCAAGATATGACGGCTTCAACTGGGCACGTCTGAACTCTGGTCGTGTTCTGAGGGACAAACAAGTGAAGTTCTATTGCATGAAAAAGTCAGCCTATTTCCTCCCAGGGCGCGTGAGGCACCAAGTGCTGAACGAATTCTATATTCCTACCCCTCCTCCTTCAGACATGGATCTCCCGGTCCCGTCTCGTGCTATGGCTAGGAGTCGGCATGCTGCTGCTGTGGCTTCTCAGGACAGACATATTCTTCGAGAAGTCAACTATACGGACTACTTAGCTTGGTACTGGTGGGTCAGGAAGCCCTACCTTTTTGAGGAGGCCGTGCGCGATAGCCAACGCGGAATGTGGTATGGCTCTGACTGGGCCAAGGTAAATTGTTGTAATTTCTGCTTGAAAACTTTATATCATACAAAAGGACAAATCTGACATATGTTCTACTTTCACATGGCTTTGAGGAGCAGTTTGCCTCTTTTTATGAGGATATCAGGCGGAAAAGGGTATGTGCCTCTATTTTAGTTATATATCATCTTATTTCCATCATAAATGCACCTAACATATTTGCAAACTCGTGCAGGAACCGCGCTGGTGGAACATCTTCTGGGTATCCCTTCCCCCTTTTGCTTTTGCCACTTTCTTTTAACAACATACTTGCCACTGATATATATTTAACATTCCTTTGACAGTAAGACTATCCGGCTCACGAGGTGAACGTGGCTACCAGTGGAGAGTTCACCTTGGAAGCATCTGAGGAGGACCGCTCTAACACAGAGGTTTCACAGAGGGTCCTAAGTTCTGCTACCCGCATGCAAGCTGCTGCTGCTGCCCAGTGCTCACGTCGGATCATCCAGCGAGGGGCTCGACTCCAGGAATCCAGGTGAAGAGCTTCTAGGAGGCACCATCTGATAAGGAGGAGTCAGATGAGGAGTAGTTGTTTCCTTTTTTTTTCGGTCTTTTTCTTTTTTTGTTTACTAGTCCTTGAATAATTAATACAACTTGAATCTCGAACGATGTACTTTGTGTTTTTTTTAAAACTCATGAATGCAAATCTGCCTTGGGAATGCAGTCGTCTTCTTGGGTGCTTGTCTGTGTGTGGAATGTATGTTGTTGTTGTGGGCTTCAAGAATTGGCGCCGATTTCGGCGAGCTTAACATTTAGGGGAAGTTATGCCCAATGTCCACCAAGTGGGGCACCAGCGATGTGCGTCACCTTGGTGCGCCTGCGATATGTGCCACCTTGGTGCGCCTAGTAGGTGCGCTACGTTGGCACGCCCCAGAAAATTGCCAGTTTGCCTGCCTTTTCTGCTGCAACCCTTTCTCTTTTTTCTATATAATCTCACACTCCCAGTGAGATCCACCGCCTTTTCTACTGCGAAAACCTTCCACGAGCTTTCAATCCTTCCTGTAGCTTTATTTCTGTTCTTGTGGTGCCGGCTACGCTCTCTCCTTCATTGCAATGGTATGTAATCCTCCTCATCGAGATGATTCTTCACATATGCTAAATCTTGCTGTTTATACTCCCTCATGTCTTGCTACATGGAAGGAAAAACATATATCTATTTTTAACAAACCATGTGAAGGAATATTCTGATTTCTCTTATTTTTGGGCCTTGTGCACATCTCATATATTGCAAAAAGAAAAGGCTACATAAGTTGATGTCCCATCACATCTTAGATTTGCAGAAAAAAAGATAAATTAATCTCCTGATGCATATTTTCACATCATGCAAGGGAAGGTGTTGCACGTTCTGATTTCTATTTTTTTTCTGATTTGCGATCTTTACTTGCTCTTTTTTTTTTTAGCATGAAAAAATGCTTTTCCAAATCATGTCTATTGGCCTCAGACTCGATCCTACATTTTCTTGCCATAGCTTGACCCAAGACCATTTCCACAGGGATACCCAACCATGGTGACACCGAGATACTGCTCTGATGTTCTGAGAGCATGGATTGATGCATTAACTGCTGCAGATCATGAGCAACTACAAATTTGGGGCATATCATCCTCATTACTGAATATTGCTAAAGTGGAAGTGAACTGGCATTTGTTATGTGCTGTAGCTAGATTCTAGAAACCTGCTTTCCATGTATTCCGTTTTAGGCAGACAGAGCTGACTCTCACCTTGGAAGAAGTTCGACGGATATGTGGCTTGTCGCCATACATGTCTCCACCTGTCTTTTTGCACCGCGACAGCTACGCTTCAGTCTTGAGCCAACTGACCGGTTTGTCTCGAAGTGTTTGCGAGAAAAGCCTCATTTGCAAGGACGGGTCAGCTATCATGCTGCGCCTAGACTACTTTGACAAGATTATCAGCACTCGTCTATCCTCAGGTAGCTTGTGGCTCTACGACTTCGTGGTACGCTTCCTTGGAGAGCTAATCTTCAGCCACGATCGAATGACTGTGGCCATTGAGGTGGCAGAAATAGCATTGGCAATGATCACCCACTAGATTGATCTTGCCCCCATTCTTCTGGCGGAAACTTATGTCGGCTTGGACCTGAAACGTTCCAGGCATTTCAATGGTTGCGGCACCTTAGTGCAAGTAAGTTAATAATATTACCTCAATGATTTGTTGTGCCCATCTAACTAGGCCCTGTTTTCCCCTGCCAGGTTTGGCTCGCTGCCCATATGGGAATGGAAGTCCTGCACCCTCAACATTCAGTGTTTGAATCCTACAGTCGTACCAACCATTCACGCACCCTTCTAGGCGTACATGATCTGTGCAACAGACTGCGAAACCTCACCTAGGACACTGTAGTTTGGCATATTCTATCTATAACTTTGAAGCCCTTCACTGTCTTCTTTAACGATAGCGACATGCGACTCGTTGTCCTTCCAGGGCTAACGGGCAGCATAGAATACCATCTTGTCCATGTTCTTCATCAATTCGGCTTTTGCCAGGACTCGATCGAGCAAAGCCCTATGCCCGACTGCTTCAAAAATTACAATCTTGGTTCTGATGTGATGACCTCTGAGCTGACCCACATGACATGCATTGGCATTCAATCTTCTAAGCTCGCCATTACTGAAGGCTTAGATTGCATAGTAGAGTATGAGGTTGAATTTCAAGAAACTTGGCCTATAAGTGAGCTTCCTCCTAGTGGCACTTCCTTTACAGGAGCTGGCAACTCAAAAAGGCCCAGAGTTGACTGAATATATTTGGTCCACATTCATTACATAAGCAAATTTGTACAACTTATGGACTGTAATAAAAGACAATTTTGCTTTCACACTGTATCATTTCATATTCTAGTCTGACTATGTCTGCCCGTATGCTCCTAATAGCACTGTCCCAGTGATTCTTTTGACTTAGAATGGTAGCTGGCATGCCCCTAGTCAAAGACCCTATTTCCAACCAAGGAGCAGCTAACACGCCTTTGGTTGAAACTCCCTTCTTTACTGATATTGCAACTCAAAAAGGCAGTTGGCATGCCCTTGGTTGGAATATGGACAAATGCCTTGCAAAGTGATGCAAAAAATGCATGATTTAAAATGTTAAATGCTAAATGATTTATAGAAGTATAAGATGGAAGTAAGATCTATGCATGATTTGTAAATGTTGGTGCCCTCAGCGCCAAGGAAGCCTTTATTTCCTGCTACAAGGAACTAGAATGTCCTCAACTCACGTGGCCTTTATTGCCTTTATTGCCTTTATTGGATGACTGCTCTCTTTCTTTTTGATGAAATGGGGTGGTTAGTCCCTTTATAAATGATGTAGGATTTGTTGGTGTATGCTTCAACTCTTCTCCAAGTTGTGTGATAGGGATAGAGTCGTCTTGCATGCCTCTCTCATTGGAGCCGACTTCTATCCGTAATTTCTATCTTCTTATTTCTTTTGTGCTCCAAAGACTATTTCTTTTTTTGGCTCACACTCAATCACAACCTATCATTTTTCTCTCCCTCTGGAGGTATAGGCCCCTTGTGAATTTGTACGCTTCATCCAATTTTCATGGATAATCACTCCCTAGGTCACCAGGTAGTAACATATGAGGAGGATCAAAATTCTTCCTAAGCAGGCTGGCTTTCCAATTTTCCTCATCGGGCAATGGTGATGCTTGTAACTACTATGCAAACAAAAAGAAAATACAATGCATATGATATGATTTTTGTAATGTTTGGATGTAGAAACTTAAAATACTAGCATGTGAAAAACGTAAACTACAGAGATGCATGGTTCACGATGCAAGGCTCGGGATTGGCTGAGGATCACTGGTAGTACTATTTCAGGTAAACAGCATTAACAGGCTCTGACTACTCCCCTCGATCCATGTCCTCAAGAATGGCAGCACCTCCTGACAGGGTTTCTTTCACAATAAATGGTCCATGCCAGTTGGGCCTGAACTTTCCCCAGGCATCCAGTAAATGAATGGCACATAGAACCAAATCACATGGCTCAAAATTTCTGGGCCGAACCTTCTTCTGATGTGCTCGGGCCACTCGCTTCTGGTAGCATTGGGCATGGTGTAAGGCTTGCAATCTATGTTCGTCAATCAAGTCAAGCTGGACGCAGCGATCTTAGATCCATTTTGCCTCATCCAACTCTGTTTCCTTCAGAATCCTCAAGGACGGAATCTCCACTTCAAAAGGGAGGACTGCCTCCATTCCATACACAAGTGAGTATGGCGTTGCTCCTGTTGATGTCCGGATTGAGGTCATGTAAGCCCACAGTGCATAAGGCAACTTCTCATGCCAATCTTTGTGGGTCTCAACCATCTTCTTCAAGATCTTTATCAGATTTTTATTGGCTGATTCTACGGCTCCATTCATCTACGGCCGATAAGGAGAGGATCTATGATGTCTGATTTTGTAACCCTGCGGATAATCCTCAACTCTCTTTGCTATGAAGTTGGCCCCATTATCTGATATGATGGCATGTGGAACCCCATATCTGGCAATACTATTATCCTTAATGAACTTTTCTGTAATTGCCACTGTAACTGTTTTATACGATGCCGTCTCGACCCACTTTGTAAAATAATCAATGGCCACAAGAATGTAGTGTTGCCCATTGGATGCAGCTGGATGAATGGCCCCAATAACATCAATTCCCCAAGTGGAAAAGGGCCAAGGTGATGACATGCTATGTAACTGTTGTGGAGGAGCATGTATGAAGTTGCCATGTATTTGACAATTGTGGCATCTCCTCACAAATTGGCAACAATCTGTTTCCATGGTGGACCAGAAGTAACCCTGCAACATAATTTTCTTGGACAAGAGTACTCCATTCATGTGTGGACCGCAGGTGCTTGCATGAACGCTTAACATCAGCATATCCGCCTCCTTCTTGTCCACGCATCTAAGAAGCATTTGGTTATAGGATCTCCTATATAGGTGCCCTGCCCCGAGTACATACTTAGAAGCCAGCCGTATCAAGGTCTTCTTATCTGTTGGGGAAATACCAGATGGGAAGCCGTCAGACTCCAAGAAAATTTTGATATCATTATACCAGGGCAATTTAGCTATCAGTTCTGCTTCCTAAATCTGCATGCAATGTGTCGGCTGCTCTACACAAGTGACTGAGATATCCATTGCCTATGCCTCTGGGAGTGATAACCATGATGCCAGGGTAGCTAATGCATCCGCATACGCATTCTTGGCTCGCTTCATGAAGGAAATTTTGACATTATCGAACTCATTAATCAGCTTCAGCAAATGCTCATGGTATAACACAAGCTTGTGGTCCTTTGTCTTCCAGTCACTATTAATTTGCGAAATGACCAGCATTGCATCCCCATATACCTGAAGTTCTCGGACGCCCTGTTCCAGTGCCACCTGCAATCCCAGTATGCATGCCTCGTATTCGGTTTCATTATTGGTGCATTCAAATGTCAGCTTCCTCGCAAAAGGAATTAGCTGTCCTTGCGGCGTTGACAAAACTACACCAATACCTCTTCCTTTTTTATTGACCGCACCATCAAAGTACAAACACCATTGATGCTCATCTTGAGGATTTTCTAATTCTTCATCGCCCATTGCAAACAAAATGTCTTCATCTGGGAATTGGGTTTGCAGTGGTTGGTATTCTGGCAAGGGTATGTCAGCCAAGTGATCCGCCATTGCTTGTCCTTTCATGGACTTTTGTGTGACAAATGTGATGTCATACTGCGACAACATTACCTGCCACTTAACACATCTGCCCACTAAAGCTGGCTTCTGGAATAGATACTTGATAGGATCATGCCGACATAATAAAAGAATTGGATATGCCATCATATAATGTCTGAGGCGCTGAGTAGCCCATACCAAAGGTAAGCAAACCTTCTCTATAGTGCTATACTTAACTTCGCAGTCATTGAACCTCTTGCTGAGGTAGTAGATAGCCCTCTCCTTACGCCTTGATTCGTCATACTGTCCTAGGACTGCGCCCATAGAATACTGTGTTGTTGAGAGATATAATAACAAAGGCCGTCCTGACGTGGGAGGAACTAATACTGGAGGTTTTGTCAGAATCTGCTTGATCTTGTCAAAGGCCGCTTGACATTCATCATTCCAGTGTTTTTGGGCATTCTTTCTCAGGAGCTTGAATATTGGTTCACATATGGGTGTCAGTTGTGCTATGAACCGGCTGATGTACTACAACCGCCCCAACAATCCGTGAATTTCTTTCTCAGTGGTAGGGGGGAGACATATTAATGATGGCTCTAGCCTTGTGGGGATCCACTTCTATTCTTCTCTGGCTGATAATGTAACCTAGGAGTTTTGCAAGAGATACCCCGAATACACATTTGTTGGGGTTGAGGCGAAGCTTATATTTCCTTAGGCGGTCAAACAACTTCCTTAAACAGGAGAGGTGATCCTCGGGCTCTTTAGACTTGGCGATCATGTCATCCACGTATACCTCAACTTCTTGGTGCATGAGATCATGGAATAATGCTGTCATAGCCCTCTGGTATGTTGCGCCTGCATTCTTCAACCCGAATGGCATTACTCCGTAGAAGAAGACTCCCTATGGGGTAATGAAAGACGTCATCTCCATATCTTCTTCGGCCATTCTGATCTGGTTATATCCTGAAAACCCATCCATAAATGACAACAATTTATGCCTTACTATGTTGTCCACTAGAACATCTATGTGGGGAAGCGGAAAATCATCCTTCGGGCTTGCTTTGTTAAGGTCTCGGTAATCTATGCACATGCGAACCCACCCATCTTTCTTTAGCACAGGCACCACATTGGCGAGACACTCAGGATAAAGAACGACCTCGAGGAAATTGACTTTATACTGTTTCATGATTTCCTCCTTAAGTTTCAACAGCCACTAAGGTCGCCGTCTACGAAGCTTCTGTTTGACTGGCTTTGAATTTGGTTTTAGTGGTAATGTGTGTATTACCACCTCAATGTCTAAACCAACCATGTCATCATAGCTCCATGCAAAGACATCTACATATTCTTTTAAGAAAGCTATAAATTCTACCATTGCTTGTGGTGACAATTTGGCACTGATACGTGTTTCTTTAACATCTTCTGTCGTGCCAATATTAACAAGCTCCATCTCTTCCTCCACATGTAGATTTGGGCCTTTTGGGTCATTATCATGAAACTGAAATTGTGATAGCGCATTATCATCATTGTCTGCACTGTCTGCTTCACTGACTTCATCCTCCTTTCCATAGGCGATAAGTTCCAACAGAATTTCCTGCTCAAAGGTCGGATCTGTGATGTCAACTGAGAGGATTTCTTCTAATTCTGCACCCTAATGGCGCTTTAAGACAGTCACAACAACTTTTGTATTCTTATAACGACACTGTACGACCTCTTCTACTTGACTGTCTGGGCTACCTGAGGACCTGGGAATCCATGCCTCTAAAGTTGATGCCTCTCTATTCACATTTTTTGATTTTTCAAATTTTCCTAGGTTTTCTTGATTTTCTGACTTTTGTGTATTTTCTCAGCTATTTACAAAAGGTTATGTATGCTGGCGGCTGTCCTGCTGCAAATTAGTAAGACTACTACTGCCTGTCCCACCTGCGAATAACTCAGATTGTTTTTTTTTGACCCTTACTCTCAGGGTAAGATTTAAATTGCCAATACCAACTAGACCCGCCTCCCGGCTGATAGGAGATTAACTCCATTGGTCTAGCATACTTCTTTTCTGTCTCATGATGGGCCATGATTGAAGCTTGGTCCTGGGGTGATACTTGTGATTCCGGTGATGATGCAATGACTGACTTTCCTTTCCTAACTCGATCATGCTCCACCATGTCCTCCGCAAGCACATCCAATTGTTCTTGGAACAAGACGTCCAGATCTCCAATTGCATCATCCTCCAGGCCACTCACTGAATCTGCCGGACTGAATTTTCCAACCTAACTGCCTGATCGACCACTGACTGCTCTGACACTACAAATGCTGGATATTTCTGTGACTGCTCGCTGTCCTACGCAAAGCCCTGCTCCGTCTTTAGCTGACCATTTTCTATATATGACTCTTCCAGATAAACCCAAACTGACGGCTGTGACACTGATACTGTATACGAGCATTGATTTGGATCCAAGATGTCTGCACTGGTGAAGTTAGCTAAATTGCGTGGAATGAACATCTTGAGGGACTTACCAAAGCACGGCGATCTCTTCTTGTGACACTAACGTTCGTATCCCAATCCTTCACACTCTATCCATTCTTCCTCCTTGATCGGCTCGGTGATTCCTTGGCCGTAACGCCCAAGGGGGGTTCCTTTCTCATATCCCCATTTGCGACACAAATTATCAACCATTAAATGGGGATCACCACAAGAGGCCAAGTGGCCAACGTGCTCAAGGGGAGGAATGAAATTAACTGGCTCAAACCGGTTAACCTGATACAAAACATCCAAAGGTTTAGGCTCAAAGTGGACAGTCTGGGGGGCTACAGCTAAGACCGACTCAACATTCTCCAGATCTTCTACCAAGACAACAACAACATTGTCATCCTAGTAGAACTTAATCATACGATGGAGGGTTGAGGGAATGACTTGATGCTTGTGAAGCCAAGGGCGTCCAAGCAAAAGATTGAAAGAAGGTTCAATATCTACGACATAGAACTCTACATCGAAGCGAGTCGGGCCAATGGTCAAAGGAATGATTAAGATCCCAAGTGCATCATGATGCGTATTATCGAACACCGTCATCTTTTTCACGGCTGGTATTATGACCTCGGACTTGAATCTGATTACACTTGTCGTACGCAAGGGGCAAACATTTAAGCCTACTCCATTGTCTACCAATGTGAGTGGGATGCAAAAGTTCCGATATTGCGTGGTGATGAACAAGGGGGAATTATGGTTGGTTCCTGATGGTGGTAACTCCTGGTTAGATAAGGAGATAACTTGTGGCGCCGCTATCATTCCTACCATGTTCTCTAGGGTAGCTGGCTCTATGGTTGGGGACACATGGGCAGCTTGGAAGACTCTAAGGAAGGCCTCCCTGTGCTCTGCTGAAGTGTGGATCAGCTTAGACTTTCTTAAGTTGGGCAATTATGTCAGTTGTAGGTTGGCTGCTAGTGGTGGGAATAGGTGTAACCATGCCGACGAGGTGATTCCGCAAATGAATGCGAAATCAGACGGCAAAATCACGTCGAAAAACACAAAACAAATGGAGTCGCCACCTAATCTATTATGGAAGACAAGGAAAACCATATACATGAAAAATCATGCAAAAAACAACAAAGACAAGTCT
>JAMKQA010063493.1:0-10246 GCA_024699735.1 Posidonia australis | reverse complement strand
TCCTTATCCTTTTGTCTTCCCTTTGGTGTTTCCGAGTCTTGTCTCTTCCTCCAGATTCACCATTTTCGCCGTGACTGTATCGGACCTCCTAGTGTGTTTCCGCACACCGGAGTAAGGTTTGGTGAACCGCGCCTAGGGGTTCCACCGACATGGTCACACTCAGGGCTGACAAAAGAGACATCAATTGGTGCCAGCTGGGAGGTGGTGTTTGATGTTGGCGTGAGCCACTTATTCGGCGGAATACACCGAAAGTCATGACTCGTTGCCACAATACAAATGCAAATGCAAAACCGATGCTAAAACAAATGCAGATGTTGATGCAAACACAATGCTAGAATGCAAGTGTAAGCGCGAAAACCATGCTAAGAACACGGATGCGAAAAACATGATAAAACATGAAAGCCAATGTAATACAATGCTATGCAAATACCGGTGCTGGTGATGCATGTTGAATGCTAATACTGGTGTGCATTGAGCTTCGCTAGAGATACGTGCAACTCAACGTGATGCTAATGCAAATACTAAATATACAGTGTGAAATAGACAGAAGTAATGCCACTGCCTGTAGTCTAGAACAAGGTAGGTGCACCATGAAGGTGCTCCACACTAGTGCACCAACTTGGTACTCCAGGTTGGAGCTCCGATCTGGTGCACTATCATGGTGCACCCCAGATGCTTTGTTCCAAACAGTAAGCTTGATCGACCTCCAAGGGTATATGCATGCATTCATATGTGCTTGTGGATGTTGGGTGAGCTTGCTTGGGTGCCATGGATCATGCTCGTGTAATGAAACAGACTCAGACTTGGCTCGTCCTTTCTCCCCACCTTCATGACTGAAAAATGGGTTCTCCGACCATCCTTGGCTTGAAATCACAATCACGAGCTTTGGCGAGCCATTTTGGTGCTTCCAATGGATTGAGGGAGCAAGGAGGAAGGCAAGGATGTGATATGGATGTTGATGAATGTAGTGCAACTCTTCCCTTACCTTTGCCAAACCTCGTCAGAGTTCATAGGTTTGCTTGGCCATGGTAGTGGCCATGAATGCCGAGTGGTCTTCTGGCTGGCTCAGTGGAGAGATGGGATGAGAGTAGCGCACCATGATGGGTTTGCCATGTGCCTAGGCCATCGGCCCAACACGAAGACGTGAACCCATCATCGATGGCCAAAAGTGATGTATATGAATGGCAGTAAAACATACATGATGTAGGAAAACTCTATGCCATGTAACATGCTAACTAAACATAGATAAACTAAGGCAACATGAAGGGAAATAACATACGAGCATGAACAGTTGAAAAGGAGGCTTAGTTGCGGGTGTATGTTGGTTGTCCTCCCGACATGGCTTGAGATGATCCGACAGTGCTTGGCAGCAATGAAGGCTAGCGAAGGAGGGTTGCAAAGATGGAGTAGGTGTGAGTGGGTGGTAAGAGGACGGGTTTGGATGGCTGGCAAAGGGGTTGTCTCGGCGATAGGGAAGGCTGCGCCAGAAAGGATAAAAAGGTGCTTCAAGATAGTCGAAAATGGCCTATTGGAGAAGAGAGGGAGCTGGTTGCTATTGTGGGAGGCTTACAAGGCTGAGAAACCAAGCACCGGGGAGCTTGAGTGACGCAAAGGCCAGGTGACGTGGGAGCCTAACGGGCTATGTGGCTGCTGGGCTCACTAAAATAGGGGTGATGCGCCACTAATGTGCGCCACCCAGGTGCACCTAAATCATACGCCTAAATGGTGCGCCTATCTGGTGTGCTTGCCTTACTATTGGGCTAGTTTCTGGGATTGTGGGCTTGGTTTAGTGGATTGGCTATGTTTTTGGGCTAGCTTGGAGGTTGAATTGGGCTTTGGTATTGGGATGTGCCTCATCGCCACTGGAGCAAACTCTACCGAGGAGATCCGTCTGCAAGTGGCAACCAAATTGGGGTGTCTACACTTTCATTAACTAATCATTTTTTGTGTTGATATGTAACACCTAAAAATTCATTTGATTGTAAATATACATTTTAATGAATTTTATAATGGACGGGTGTCACTAGCGCAAGGCCATTTTTATAATTTTGTAATTTTATAGCTTTGTGCCTGGCTTTGGTGTTGTATGCCCTATTCATTTTTGTGTGTGTCACTATGCTCCTGTGGCAATTTTTGTGTGTGGTTGTGTGTGTGGAGTGTGCAGGTGAAGTGTGGTAATTGGCCCTGTGCTGAGTGCTGGATGGTGGTTGGTAGACTTACAAAGGTGCATGCGTTGAATGGTTGTCATGCATGCACGTATCTAACGCCTCTTGTGCGTATAGGAGAGGAGAATGGGTCGAACTTCCCCACCATGCCACCTTCTTGTCCATCATTACCACTCTTTCCCTTCTCCCTCCCCGTGCACACTGCCTTCCCCTCCACCTCTCCCCACTCCACTCCTCCTCCCTTCCTTCCTCCTTCCTTCCCCCTCCTTCTCTTCTTCTTCTTCTCCTCCTTTCCTATCGATGTGCGAGTGTGAGAGAGAGTGACATTGGAGCGTCAGAGGTTGGATTGGCCTGTGGAGCTTCGATCTTCTTCCCTAGAGGGGCAAGAGCTCGAGGCTGAGGTCGGGGGATCGCCGAAGAGCTTGTAGTCACCAGAGTTGGCGAGAGTCGCAAGCAGTTGTCATAAGGTACACACCTCACATTTCTTATAGAAAGCATGTAAAATGTAGTAAATGCCTAGGATTGCATGAAATCTAGGTGTTTAATGCTTCCATGAATTTATTGTGAATTTACGGTGATTTATGAGGCATTTATGGCATATTTATGAGTGCAGTGGCTTTTGGGTCATTTTGACCCTTATGTCTTTATGATTTCCCTTATGTCTTTGTGATTTTATATCTTGATTTTATAATGTATGGATTCATATAATTCTTGTGTGGTCATGTAGTAGACTCAAGAATCTACGCCTCATGTTTTATTCATAGATTGTAGATTTTGCTTGGTGGGTACATCCCTCACTCCCACTTGGGCGATTGAGCGGGCTAGGGCTAGGGCTATTCTTTCAATTTTTGTAGAAAATGGTATGCCAAATTGAATTCAGTATGCCGATTTGTCGCTAGATAGGTCCCCTGGGTTCTATTTCAGTTGATTGAATTTATTCGATTTGTCAAACTGGTTTTGTCGACTGATTAATTTCAATCTGTCGAATTAGTGATTTTCGGTCTTCTATTCCAAATTCGGTCTGTTGTTCTCAGTTTCTAAACAAGGTTCGGTCGACTATTTCTATTGAGTGTGCCAAACTAGGCCCAAGTTTAAATTATATATGAGATTTTGATGGATTGGTTTGTATTGCCTATATTGAAGCAGATTTGTGGGCCATCAGTGGTAGTCTATTGTGGACACCTGATGCATTGATTTTGTGGATTTTTGAAAAGATACAAAATAGTTTTGAAAATGATTTTCAAGAGATATAAATAGCCCAGTTTGGAATGGGATTTCCTTGTTTTCTGTATGTGGGCTAAGATACCATGAGTCGTGCTGCTTGGACCAGAGAATGTGACGACATTCTCGAGTGGTCAAATGCGTCACTTAGGTTGACACTACTATAAATTCTTCTTTTTGCGAGGACATGTATCCTCGCAATGTGCTTGCTATATCCTCGCAATGTGCTTGCTAGAACCTATAGCAAGCACATTGCGAGGACGAACTTTCTTCGGAAAAAAATAACTCGTTGAATCGATATTACGAAGAAATGTCCTCACAATATACTCGTTTAAATATAGTGAGGACATAGCGAGGAATCTAGTCCTCGTTAATTACTTGCTAAGTCTTCGATATTCTCTCACAATCTGCTCGCTAAATATGTGATATATAGTGAGGACATTGCGAGGAAATATCCTCGCAATGTCCTCATTAAGTCCTCGATATCCGCTTGTCATATGCTTACTAAATATGTGATCATTCTTTACATTCCAAAAATGGCGAGAACATGTCCTTGCAATGTCCTCACGAATACGTTGTAGTGAAAAAAAAATATATTATTAATGATTACAATTAATATACCTGCTAAAATAACATTCAATTGCATTCACAAATATATTAAATTACACACATGAGATGCCCACAAATTTTATAAAAAAAGTACTATTTGTTATTACAACATAACAAGTCCAATCACGTCTATCATATAGTAAAACGACACCACATTGAATTAATACAAGTCAAAACGATACCATACAAATCATTTTCTTCTTCTATGAGCTTTCTTTCCTTTGTCTTTTGAGGATGATGCATGAATGGAATGACGGTCATGTCTATACTCTTCATAATCCTCCTTGTCGTCACTTAACAAATCAACTTCCTCCTCATCCTTGTATCTTCTAATTATAAAAACAAATTTACAATAAGTTCTGTTAGATAAAGATTATATTTTAATGCTGAATTAAACATGAAAATTAATGCATATAAAAAAATTTAAAACTACATAAAACTTTACCTTACAAGTCATCCTCCAAAGCATCATTCATTATTTTTGAACTTGGTTGGTCCTCCAATGTAGTCGTTATTTGTGACAACTGGAAACTGAAGAATTTAGGATAAAATGAAGCAAAAGGCTAAGTTGATGATCTATACTGCGCATTAGATGCCTCAGAAGAGTCAATAGTAGATTCTTCTGAGTAGTATGGATCAAGACCACCCAAGCTTCCTAGATGAACTACTCATATTTTTTTCCATCGAAATTTGCTTCCAATGTTTCTTATCAAAGGCTGAGTGTTCATCGACATTATCATTTCCATATTTCTCTTAGTACAAGAAAGTGTACCTATCGTATAAAAATAAACACAAGAAATTAGTTAGAGACGATATATGATAGAAATATATATTATTAAAATAACTTTAATTCTAACCATTATTACTTACAAGTACTTCCTTCGCAATTAGAGTTGACCAAACATGTTCCGACCCATTAGTGTGGGATGCAGTCCACCACTCTGCTACTGTAGTTTTTCTACATAGTTTAGTAGCTTATAATAATTTAAAAGATATTTTCTTGACGATACAAACACACTACGAAATAAAATACAACCAGTAAAAATTAACATTGCTTTATATTGTAGGCTATTGAAGGTGACAATTATGAGTGCCAAAAGGCTAAATATTAAACACAAGAAGAATAAAATGCAGGAAGTAAAAACTAACATTGCTTTCCACTTTTCCATCCAGAGCACCATGCAACAAGTAACCCTATGTAAAAAACTCATACACTTTTCCATCAACGACTCGTGTATACATCCAATCACGATGGAAAGACATTTCTTTCTACAAAAGAAAGAAATGATAAGATGTCTAGATGTCTAGATTGAAAGAAAAACATGAAGGCACTTAAAAAAGAATGTGACTTAACTATCACATTACAATAAGATAATTTATGACAATAGGATAATAGAAAATGAGCAAGAAATTGAAAATGAGAAGAACAAGCTTTATCAAATGAGATTGCTGCCTATATCTCTCATTTGGAAAGATAAATCATATATTCATTGTTTCATATGATATATAATATAAGCTATTTTGTCAACCTCAGGTAAGCCGTAAGCCAAACAAAAAGGAACATGTTCGACACAAAAATCCAGAAGATTCCTTGGCATGGGAAATTTACTATTTGTGCAATTTAACCACATGCTAAATGGAGTAATACTTTCCCAAATCCATGCATTCAGGACAGTTAAAGGGAGAGATAACAAGGTTTTCTCATTGACTTACTCCACCTCTTGCCATCAAGACAAGCTAAAGCCATAGGTCCCTTAACGTATGCATGGAAACTTCCCAAAAAATGCAAATATGCTAGGTGTGACCGTGCCCGACTCGGAGGGAGGGGGTAGGAGGAGACCACAGCCATACCAAGATGGCGAAGGCGCAAGGATAGGATAAAAGGAAAAAAGCAAAAGGGGAGTCGCCACCTAGTCTTTTAGGGAAAGATGAGGAATACTACAAAAGAATGAATGCATGGGATGCAGATGGGAAGGCTGGATGTCTGCTAACCAGAGGATGGGTAATGATTCCTATTACGCACGAGGAAGGTGTTAGGCACCCTCGTACGCCCGAGAAACTAAGTCTTTCTAGTCCAAATGCTTGCTAAAGGTTTGATGAATGTTTGCTAAACCTGGATTATGCTCTAATCATGCTAATATGTATGCCATGGCACGACTAAATGCAAAGATCGAGATGCATGCTCAAGAATTGGCATAGGGGCAATTTGGTCATTTTCCCTGAGCAGTGCTTGCATGGGAGTGATGCATGGACTAAGTTATGTCAAAATGAATGCTAAATGTCTGGACAATGTCATTTGCAAGAAACAGGGAGAAGAAAAATCACCAAAAGGATATAAATGCAATAAAAGGCAAACATAGGGACTAAAACGCAAAATTCGCGATAAGAGCGAGAAAATAGATGAAAAACAGGTTCATGGTCCTTATTCTGACATGCAAATGACGGGTCCAGTGTCAATGTGGCACAAGGATGCAAAAGTTGCACTTGGATAATTTCCTGAAAAGTCAGGGACTAAAGTGCAAAATTCACACCTATGTGCAAATGTGGTCAAAATGCGGGGCAAAAGATCAAATCTCAGTGAAAATATGATTTTCAAGTGGATTTTGTGATTAAATGCAAAACAAGGGTGAAAAATAGCCCAAAATATGATGGAAAACATTTAAAAATCCTAAATGAGGAATTTAGAAATAATCCAAGGTTCAAAATGTAAATTTTATGTTCAAAAATATTTTAATGGGAATTCAGGGGCTTAAATGCAAAATTCTATGGTCTAATTGTGACAAAACTGAGCTTTTATGTGGGCCAGGGTAATTATGCAATTTATTAAGGTTAAAGATGCAAAATTTACAGTGAAAGCTCATTTTTACATTTCTGAAGGGCTTAATGCAAAAAGTCTGGACTTAACCTAGATGTGATAAAACATGCATGAAATAAAAATTAAATGTACAGGGAAAAAGATGCAATATTTACAGGGATTAAAAAGAAACAAAACTTTTAGGAAAATGAAGGGGCTTTCAAGCAAAATTAAGGGACCTAAGTGCAAGAAAATAAAACTAAGGGGGTATGGACCCAATTGACCCTCTTCGAAGATCACCGGAGGATCGCCGGCGCTTTGCCGTCGGCGATCTCTCCGGCAACAACCTGGAGAGTTCCAGGCGAGCGACGGGATGCGCGGGGACCCGGGGAGCTTCACAGCGGCAAGGTGGAGGCTTCTGGAGTGACGAAAGGAGCTGGGGAGGTCCGAGCCTCTTCCCCCACCTCGCGCACCAGCGAGGTGCTCCATCGTCGCCTAGGAAGACGATGGTGATGGGATGGAGGTGCGCGGACGCTCCAATCAAGATCGACGAAGGCTGGGAAGCATCAGAGGGGCGTCGCGAAGCTCCGGGCGGTGTCAGTGCGCTCTGGGGCGATTGGAGGTGCTCCCCCCACCCACGTGGCAGCGGCGAGAACTGTGACGAGTCTTCGGGGAGCCTCGGTGGTCCATGGGGCGGCGGAGTGGCGTGGGGTGGCTCGTAGTGATGCGGTGGAGCCTCCGGAAGCGGCAGTTTGGTGCGTCGGTGGCTGGTGTGCTCTGACGTTTCCTCGTAGACGATCGATGGCGTTCGACGGCGTCGATGATGGAGTAGCGGCGACAACGTAGGCTTCTCTGGAATGGAGGGAAACCAGAGGAGGAGGAGAGAAGAAGAGGAGAGAGGTGTGGGGAAGATCCAACGGCGTGGATCAAGCCCCCGACGGCTGGCAGGCGCCGTCGACCTACCCTCGCCGGTGTCTTCTCCGGCGACGGTGAGGCTTGCGTGAGAGTGTCCAGAGGCGGCGGCTGGATGCGGCGGTGATTGGGGATGCTCCGGAGGACCTTGGCGAACCTTCTGGAGGAACGAGGAGGCTTCGCGCGTGGGGGAGTGAGCTTCCCCATCCCATGCTCCGGCGGCGGGAACGTCAATGGCGGGCACGGCGTTGCAGCAGTCCAGGTAGTGGCGGATTGGCTTGGTGATGCTCAGAGGTCTCTAGGGAAGCTTTTGGAGACTCGGGTGTGGCGCGTGAGTGTCTGGTTCACTTGGGAGCTCCTTCGACAACGAGCGGCAGTTGGTTGCGGCGGGACTGCGACGAGTGGTTTAGAGTGGCAGAGACTTCTTCCGGAGTAAGGAGGGATCTAGGGAGATGTGGAGAAAAGGGGAGAGGAAGGAGGAGCGAAAGAGGAGAATGAGGAAGGCCCCTGGGGGCCTACCCGCAGTCGGGCTCAGAGGCCGCTGGCGATGGTAAACCCATCATCGGAGGAGGGCCAGAGGCGCGTGGGGAGGCCTGCTCCCTCACGGCGCATCATGGGGACCTTAGGAGGCTCTAGGATGATGCTATGAATTGACACAGAGGGGGGAGAGGAGTACCTGTCGGGTGTGCTGTCTCTTCCGCCATGATGGGTCGACAGCGGCGTGCTCCGACGATGCTCTGGCTGTGGACCCTTAAAAGCAAAAGGGGTTCTCCTCTTAGAAGGTGTCACTCGTGCTCTTGGTATCAAAGGGGGAAGCTCAGGCTCGCTGGTGGCTCTAGGGTGCGATCGTAGGTCAGTACAGGATCCCCTTCTTTCTGTTGGCGGTGGAAGAGTTTTGAACTCTGGCAGGAGCTCTCCCCACCGTCGATCCTCCTTGTAGAGGCTTCGTGCCATTGGATTGAAGGCACCCTAGAAGAGGAAGGCTCGGAGATCGCGGCGTCAAGGATTGGGCGCCGGAGATGGCGAGATTGAACATCGGAGATGGCACCGAAGATGACATTGGAGATCACGGGTCGCCGACGGTGAGCTCAACGGAAATATTATTCTGTTTTGTATAGTTTTTTTGGTTTAAGAATTTATGGGCTTATTGGGCCTGGATTTTGGTGTTTTTTTGTTTTCCTTGTTTGTTTTTTAAATTTTTCTTTTGTTGTGTGATTTAAGCTTAGGATTAATTTTATTATTTATCATTTGATTTGATTATTTGGGTTGATTAATTGTGTTTTAATTATTTAGTTGATTAAGGTTTTATTTGATGATTTAAATTTAATTAAATGATTTGTTTTGATTTTAAATGGATTAAATTATTTACTCTTGATTTTTGGTTTTGGATTTATTTGAATCAATTTCTAATTTTGATTTGGTTGGTTTAAAATTTGAATTTGATTAGATTAAACTTAGATTTCATTAGTCTTGATTTAATTAAATATTTTACTTGATTTAATTAAGTATTTTATTTAATTAGGGCTTTTATTAGGGTTTTATGGGATTTTGGGTGGATTTTAATTGGATTTTGTGGTTTATGGGTTTTATTTGTTAAATTATGGTTTTATTGGATTTTGACTGGATTAAGTGGGCTTAAGTTGATTTGTGGGATTTTAGGTTTAATTGAGTCAGGTGGGCTAGTGTAAACCTAATTGGACTTGTGTGGGCTAGGGTTTTGGTGGTTGCAACTAGAGCATCATTTGGAGGAACCTACTGCCAAGTGACTTCAAAATCGGAGTGTCTACAGATGCCCCTCCCTGAGAGAGGTCGAGAGAATTGAGACCGATGCTCAGGGTTGACAAGACACCCCACTCGAGTCCGCGGGAGAGTGGTATTTGCTGTGGGGCCGTGAGCCACTTATTCGACGGATGCACCGAAAATCATGACTCGTGGCCCATGCATAATGCTGGTGCAAAGGATGACCCTGATGCTAGGTAATGTATGAAGATGATGCCGAAAGTGAGTGGGTAGCTCAGCTCTCAGTGGGGAGCGTGAGGGATTTCCCGACTCACGCCAAAGTGTGCCTGGACTAGTCTGTCAGACTCATTGGCCTAGAGCAAACCTGGTGAAACAACGGACCTTCGGGCCCAGGAGGATGCATGGCAAGATGCTGGACTTGCCGACCAAGGACAGACTGATGGCGGATGTCAAGGGGGGATCAGCTAGAAAGAAGGGGCACCGAATAAGACCTACAAGCTAAAGGACAGGGCATGGAAAGTTGACGGACTTACCGACTGGACAGTTTGGGTTATCAGCCCACTGACGAGTTGACAGACACGTCACCAGATAGTTAGGGCTATCAGCCCGATAGCGAGTTGACGGACTCGTCATCGGATAGTTAGAGTTATCAGCCCGATAACAAGTTGACGGACTCGTCACCGGATAGTTAGGGCTATCAGCCCGAAAATGAATTTAGCACTACATCTAGAAAATACCTGATAGCGACTAACAAAGCAGGATAGCAAGAACATTAGCTGAGAAGCTACTAGTAATGACGAAAGGC
>JAMKQA010063490.1:0-12250 GCA_024699735.1 Posidonia australis | reverse complement strand
AAATTGCATAAGTAGTTAAGCATGATTATACTTGTTAAATAATATCCTTTGTATGCAATTTTCATTAATCTCTGAAAAGTAGTCAAAGTAATTAAAAAGTGTTAATTCTCTATTCACCCCCCCCTCTAGAGGAGCTATTTCGATCCTACAGTCTTCCTTACCTCCGGTGGTGGGTTCACCACCACCAGTGAAGCCGCTAGCCCCCTGAACCAGGCGAGGCCCCATGGGCCTCTCCTCCTTCTTCCTCCTCCTCCTCCCTGAGCTTACGTTGCTCAGGAGGAGTACTTTAGGCCTCCTATGCCTGAGAAGCTCACCGACACCCCTACTGACCTCCGATCCTCACCATTGAAGCCGCTGGAAGCCCTCGGACGCCTCCGCCGCTCGTGACCTCCTCTGAGAGACCCACCACACCGTCATGAACCTCGCCAAGCCGACGCATCGTTGCTCCAGAGCCTGGAGCGCCGCCCGAACCTCTGTCGTGCTTGTCTTCGGCGCAAGGGATGGGAGGAGGGCCTCAGGCCACTCTAGTCTCCGTTGATGCCTCCAGAAGTCTCCTCAGGCCTCCCTGAAGCTTCCCCGGTCCTCGCTGCACCGCTCTAGCCACCGCGTTGCAGCCAGCCACTCCACTGTCGTCTTAGCCGCTCGCCGGAGCCAGAGGTGGGGGTGGCATCTCAGACCTCCCCAGTCCTACCCTCAGCAATGGAAAGCTCCGTCGTGCCTCCCTCCAGCTTCCTGAGCCATCGCCGGAGCCCTCTAGTCGCCGCACCGCCATTGGGTTGTCGCAAGAGGCCGCACTGCCATTGGGCTGTCGCCGGAGGCCGCACTGCATCGCCGCATCTCCAGTCGCCGCACCAAAGGGGGAATGCCGGGGGTCCTTCGATGATCTTCGAAGGAGTTGTTTTTAGTCCAAGCCCTTTAGTTTTAAGTTGTTTACATTTGAGTCCTCTTTTTATTACTGTGGAGTCCTTTTATTTATGTTTTAGTCCCTGTTATTTTAAATAACCTTTTGTTTCTTTTATTATTGTTGTAAATGTTGCATATTTTACCTTGTTTAGTTTTAATTCCATTTTCAGTCCTATAAATGCTTGTTTTCTCACATTAAAGTCCCTGAAATTAGGTTTTCTTAGCAACTAAGTCCTGAACATTTGCATTAGGCACCTAGAGTTTTTTTAAAATGAATTTCTCTTGTGAAATTTGCATTCTAAACCCTTAAAAACATCATAATTACACTGATTAACATAAAAGTCCAATTTTTATCACATTTAAGCCTTGTAATTTTTCATGCAGGCCCCTGAGTTCTTAACATACAATCCCTAAACATAGGAAATTTGCATCTAGACCCTTAGACTAATTTTAAATCCATTATTTATGGTTTTAATTGTTTTCTTATATATTGTTGGTATTTTCCACTTATTGCATTTCACATTTTGCACTTAATCATAGATTTCATTTAAAAATCATGTTTGCATTGTAAATTGATCTTTAGTTTCATATTTCAGTAACATTTGCACTTATATGTGAATTTTGCACATTAGACCCTTAGTTTTTAGGAAATTATCAAGTTGCAATTCTCACACATCTCGATACCACATTTTCCTTTGATCCATCATCTGCACATTAGAATAGAAGTCATTGAATGTATTTTAATCCAGTTTTTCACCTTGTTTGTGAATTTTGCATTTTGGTCCTTGATCTTGTCACTTATTGTGTTTACATCATTTTATTGTTTTTAAGACCTTGTCCTTTGCATGTTTTCTTGAAAATAACACTTTCTTGACGTTTTGCATACATTTTGGCATATCTCAGACCATACATCATCCCCATACATGCATTTATTACATCTGACCATCGAAATGACCAAATTACCCTTATGCCACCAATTCATGCACATGCATGTTAGTTCTTGCATTAAATCATGCATAACCTTTGCCTAAGTCATTCATCAGCACCTTTTACACATTTAGATACATATTCGTGCATTTTTCATAGTTTTCATCATATTTGCATATCGTCCCATCCTTTTTGAGCGAGCCCACATCCCATGTGCTTCTTTCGTGGATTTTCCTCATCCTGTTTTCAGAATCCTTTGTCTGACATTTGATTTGATCCTTTTAATTATGTATTCTTGGATTTTTTGATTTGATTTGGATTTCATTGCTTGAGGGCATACACTAACTGACCAAAAGGCCCACATTGGCCCACTTGCGGATTATTTCTCCTTTTGATTTTCATGACTTTTTCTATGATTATGATGACTTGAGTTGGCCCCACTTTTGATCTTTTTGATACCAATACAGTTTTCCCAAGCATTCTTTCCGAAAACACCATCATTTTATATGATTTTCTTCACATGTCGCCGTTTGCCTGTTTTACGTAGATTTCTTTGCAATTTTTCCATTTGGGTTTCTGTGATGTTTTTCGAGATTCTAATGATTTGGATCTATTGCATATTTGATGCTATTGATGTCAGTGTGGTTTTTCAGAGCATTCTTTCCAAAAGCGTCGTCATTTTATGTGAATTTTTTCACATGTCATAGTTTACCTATTTTGCACGGACTTCTTTGCAGTTTTTCCGTCTTGATTTCTATCATGTTTTCTATGGTTCTGATGATTTGAGTTGATTGTTTTTTTTATTCTCTTGAGGTCTGTATAGTTTTCCAAGCCTTTCTCGTTAGAAACCTCGTCATTTCATGTGATTTTCTTCGTCATGTCATGTTTTGTGATTTCATCATTTCATGTGGATTTCTTCACAGTTTTTGCATATCATCTTGCACCTCCATCTAGTCTTTACTTGGCATTCATATTAGCATGATTGGAGCACAATCTAGGCAAAGTAAACATTCATTCAGCCTCTAGCAAGCGAATTGGACTAGAAAGACTGAGTTTCTCGGGCGTACGGGGGTGCCTAACACCTTCCACGTGCATAATAGGAATCCTTACCCATCCTCTGGTTTGTGGACATCTGGCCTTCATATTTGCATTTCATGCATTCATCTTTTATGATTTGTTTATGATTTTCCTCGTCTTTCCCTTAAAAGACTAGGTAACGACTCATTTTCTTTTTCGTTTTATCCTATCATATGCCTTCGCCATCTTGGCATGGCTGTGGCCTCCTCTCTCTGGTGTGACTCCACATCGGATCCCCGGGCGGGCATGGTCACACATATAATTCATTAAACGCCTCTAGGAGTTCCTCCATGTTAAGGGAATAGCCAATTTCACTATCTTATGCCATGAAGTATATGTTGGCTCTTTCATTATCAGAGGAAGAATCCTCATCAGAGGATGAGTCACTCTCGTCCCATGTGGCTTAGAGGACTTTCTTCTTGATTGGTCTTTCATTTTTTTTTATTAATTTTCATTTTAAGAAGAGAACAATCTCTTTTAAGGTGCCTTGGTTACTACAGTTAAAGTATAATGGTAGATCATCTTTTTCTTTATTTTTATCATGATTTTTGTTTAATTTCTTCTGAAATCTTCCTCTCTTGATGAATTTTTTGAATTTCTTGTTAATAGTGCAATGTCTTCATCATTAACTTCGAATTCTTCTGTATCTGAAGTAACTATTAAAGCTATATTCTTTTCCTTAGAATTTTCAATTTCTTCCTTTTCTTTTTCTTTTTCCATTTCTTTTAGTTGGACTTCATAGGAAGTTAAGTTTCCTATTAAATCTTCTAGGGAATATGTTGATAAATTCTTAGTCTCTTCTATGGCGGTAGTCTTCTTTTCCCAATCTGGGATAAGAGATCGAAGGACATTTCTCATTAATTCACTTTGAGAATAATCCTTACCAAGAGATTATAGGTTATTAGTTATTTCATTAAACCTAATGAATATTTCACTTATGGATTCATTATTTTTCATTTTAAATAGCTCAAATTTTTGAACAAGCATGTTTATCTTAGTTTCTTTAACTTGGTTGGTACCTTAATGAGTGACCTCTTAAGACATGCTAAGCTTTATGGGAACTTTTACAATTAAAAATCCTATTAAATTGTTCTTTACTAACAACACAAAATAAGATGTTTAATCCTTTAACATGTAATTGGACTAGTGTTATTTCTTCATTACTCCATTCTCTAAAAGAGGTAGAACTCAAGGTAAAACCATTTATTACTACATCTCATAATTCAAAATTTATTGATTTTAGATATATAATCATTCTACATTTCCAGTAACCATAATTCATCCCATCAAAAAAGGTGGCCTATTAATACTTTGACCCTTTACAATGTTGTCATTAAAAGATGAAGAAGCCATAAATTCTAGTAGATAATTAATCTAGTTCTAGAAAACCTTGCTCTGATTCCAATTGTTGGATCGAGTGGCTTCTCTAGAGGGGGTAAATGGAGAATATTAATTTTAGTTAACATTTTTTTAATTTTAATTATATTCAAATTAAACAAGATAAGATGTTTCAAACAATCAAGGCAAGCAACAACTAGATGATTGTATATTTGAAAGTTAAACTAATTTCATGCAAAGAAGAGGATGAGAGAAATCGAAAACATAGGTGATTTATAGTGGTTCGGCTAAAACCTAGAAGGTGTTAGGCACCCTCGTATGCCCAAGAAACTCGATCTTTTTAGTCTAAATTGCTTGTAAAGGTTGGATAAATGCTTGTTAAGTCTAGATCGTGTTCTAAACATGTTAACATGGATGCCATGACAAGACTGGATGGATGTGCATGATGGTATGCGAAAACTGCGAAGAAATCCACATGAAATGGAGAAATCACAAAATACGACACGTCAAAGAAAATCACATGAAATGACGAGGTTTTTGGCGAGAAAGGCTCGAAAATCCTACAGGCCTCAAGAAAATCAATAATGCAAACAACTTAGGACATCAGGAGCATGAAAAACAATACGGAAATTAAGATGGGAAAATTGCAAAGAAGTCCACGTAAAACAAGCAAACTTGGACATGTGAAGAAATTCACATAAAATGACGATGTTTCTGCAAAGAATGACTCATAAAATCACACCAATGTCAAGGAGATCGAAAATACAACAGACCCAAATCATTAGAAGCACAAAAAACACCATGGAGGTCCAAATGGAAAAATTGCAAAGAAACCCACATAAAACAAATAAATGACGTCATGCGAAGAAAATCACATAAAATGACAATGTTTTTGGAAGGAACACCTCGAAAAACCATACTGATATCAAAAAGGTAAAAAGTAGTGGTCGACCCAAGTCCTCGGAATCGTAGAAAAAGTTGTGAAAATCAAAAGGGAAAAATAATCTGCAAATAGGCCAATGTGGGCCTTTCGGTCAGTTAGTGTACGCCCTCGGGCGATGAAATCCAAATCAAATCAAAAAATCTGAAATGCAAGATTAAAGAGAATCAAATCGAATATAGGGCGAGGGACTTCGAAAACAAAGTGGAGAAAAATCCAAGAAAGAAACACATGAGATGCAATCTCACTTAAAAAGGAGGGACCGATGCGCAAATATGATGAAAACTATATGAAATGGATGAATAAGTGCCCTAATGTGTAGAAGATGCTAAGGGATGACTTGGACAAGGACTATGCAAGGATGAATGCGAAAACTAAAATGCATGTGCATGAGTTAGAGGTACAGGGGCAATTTGGTCATTTTCCTGGTCAACTGTGATAAATGCATGCATAGGGATGATGTATGATCTAAGTCATGTCAAAATGTGTGTCAGATGTCTAGAAGATGTTATTTGTGAAAAAAATGTGAGAAGAATAAGATCTTAAAAACCATGAAATGATGTAAATATAGTAAAGGATAAACACGAGGACTGAAATGCAAAATTCACAAGAGGATGAAAATTTGGCTCAAAGATGTATTCATGACTTCTATTCTAACATGCAGATGATGGATCAAATGTGAATGTGGCACTGAGATGTGTGAAAATTGTACTTGGGTAATTTCCTGAAAACTCAGGGTATAAAGTGCAAAATTCACACATAAGTGCAAATGGGATCGAAATGTGAAGCTAAAGGGCAATTTCCAATGAAAACATGATTTCTAAATGGAATCTATGATTAAATGCAAAACTTGAAACGCAATAAGTGAAAATCATTACAAATATGCAAGAAAATAATTAAAACCCTAAATGATGGATTTAAAGTTAACCTAAAGGTCTATATGCAAATTTTCTATGCTTAAGGATTATTTATTAAGAATTCATGGACTTTTATGTAAACTTTCAGGGCCTGAATGTGATAGAAATTGGACTTTTATAATGATCAGTGTAATTATGCAATCTCTCAGGGTTAATATGCAAAATTTCTAAGAAGAAACTCATTTTTAAAAACTTTGGGGCTTATTGCAAAAGTTCAGGACTTAAATGTGATAAAAATTCAATTTTAATAGTGATCAGTGTGATTTTAAAAACCTTCAGGGTTAAAAATGTAAATTGCACAGGAAAAACTCATTTTAAAAGATTTCAGGGGCTAAATGCAAATGTTCAAGACTTAAGTGTAAAGAAACCATGGTTCCAAGGACCTAGATGTGATAAAACATGCATGAATGTATTAGGAATTAAAAAAGAAAATATGCGGGGGGGGTCATATACAAAACTTACAGAAATAATAAAAGATTTGACGTTTTTTTTTAAACTACAAGGACTAAAAAACAAATATTTGGACCCAGATGTAATGAAAAAGGACTTAAATATAATAATTAAATAAGTTAAAGGTTTTTAAAATAAACAAAATAATAATAATTAACAGTCACCACCGACGATTCGAAAATCACCAGCGGCGACGACCTGGGAGGCTCATCCGAGCCTCTCCGGCGATTGATCGGAGATCCGGGGAGCTGAGAAGTTAGAGGAGGCGATGGGGAAGGGATCCAACGACGGCGATCAAGCTCCCAACGGCTGGAGTGTCCTGTCGATCCCCCTCGTCGACGTTCTTTTCCGACAACGGGGACTTCTAGGGAGGCGCATCCGAAAGCAGTGGCTCGACGCGACGGAGGTCGGAGGAGCTCTAGGGCTACACGACGGAACTGTGGAGAGACTCGACCATGGCTAGAACGGCTTGGGGTGTTCCCCCCTTCACGGACTCTGGCAGCGATCGTGACGGTGGTGGGAACGGCATTGCAGCAACGAGAGCGCTCGAGCGACAGTCGTGGGACGCTCTGTGGTCCACAGGGAGGCTTCCAAGGGCCTTGGTTCAATCGAGGCATGGCTACTATGCTTTGCCCACTCAGTGGCTTCAGCGGTGACGATCAACGGCGACGGCAACAACGGCGAGCGACGCGGAGGTCAGGGAGGCTCCTCTGAGAGAAGGGGGCCCAAGGGGAAGAGGAAGGAAGAGGAGGAGCAAGGAGAGGCTCACGGAGCCTCGCCTGAAGTCAAAAGGCCTAAGGCCTCACATGCGACGGAGAACCCATCGCCGAAGGGGGTCGACGGCGCAGAGGGACACATCCCCGTCGAGCGCAACCTTAGGAACTAGGGGATTACACTATGGGGCATGCTCTGGATCGAAAAAGAAAGGGAAAGGGAATACCTGGTGAGCAGCGTTGTCTCCCCGGGGTGCTCGACGACGGTGGCGCTCTGGTGGTTTCTCTAGCTGCGATGGCTTGGTGCTTCTGAGTGGCAAAAGCGGTGAAGGGAAGGCTCTGGAAGTTGAGGGGATCGCTAGGTTTGCTGTGGGCTCTCGCAAAGGGGAAAGGTCAGTCTCTAAATGGCGGTCTCTACTCTATGTCGGCAACGGGACTTTATACTCCGACGAGGCTTTCTAGAGCCATCGATCCTCCTCCCTCCCACGGATGAGCGCCGTTGGATCGGGTGTGGGCTGGAGGAGGTTGACCGGAGATTGCGGTGTCCAAGGATTCGCTTCGGATTCTGCGGGAGCTCACCAGAGTTGTCATCGGAAAACTCGAGGTCGCCGGCGGTGGAAGCTCGTCGGAATTATTTTTGGGTGTTATAAAGTTTTCTGGTTTATGAGTGTTTTGGGCTTATTGGGCTTGCGATGGGCTTAGGGTTTGGTTTTTTTGTTTTAAGGTTTTGTTTTTAAGGTTTTTAAATGGATTTTGGGTTTTAGGTTTAAGCTTTCATTTATGTTTTATGATTTTAATTAAATTTATGATTAAGGTTTAATTAATTGGTTTTAAATTAGGGTTTCAATTATTTTAGGTTTTTGTTTTATTTTTGTTTTGGAATTTTTATGGATTTTAGGGTTTTGCTTTTCAATTTTTTTTAATTGGGTTTTGTGATTTAAATTTGATTTTTAATTTTGGGATTTAGGGTTAATTAATTAGTTTTGGGTTAAGGTTTTAATTATTTTAGGGTTTTTTTATTTTTGTTTTGGGATTTTTATGGATTTTAGGGTTTTGCTTTTAGGTTTTCTTTTAATTGGGTTTTATGATTTAAATTTGATTTTTAATTTTGTGATTTAGGGTTTAATTAATTGGTTTTGAATTAGGGTTTTAACTATTTTAGGGTTTTTATGGTTTTAATTTTAGGGTTTTGGGTTTTAATTAGGATTTTGAGTTTAATTAGGGTTTTTGTGTTTTTAATTAAGGTTTATGGTTTAATTAGGGTTTTTGTATTTAATTTAGGGTTTTTTGTGTTTTAATTTGGGCTTTGGATTTAATTAATTATGGTTTTTAATTTTATTAGGGGTTTTGTGTTTTAATTAGGGTTTATGGTTTAATTAGGGTTTTTAATTTTAATTTAGGGTTTTTGGTTTTATTAATTAGGGTTTTAAGTGGAATTTATTTGATTTTGACTTGAATTAGGTTTTTTGTTTGATTAATTGGATTTTAAGTGTTTTAAACGTGTTTTGTTTGGTTTTAATTTTGATTAGGTTTTTGTGGACTAGTGTGGGCCTGATTGGGCTTGTGTAGGCTTAAGTGGGTTATCGTTTTGGTGGTCGCAACCAGAGCATCATCCAGAAGAGCTGCTGTTAAGTGACTACAAAATCAAGGTGTCTACAGAAGCCATCTATAAGCCTCCTACAAAATATCTATCAATCATTAGCCTACTACAGAATATCCATCAATATACAATTTCTTATCCATCAAACTTTCCATTGCAATTGTTGTTTCTTATATGATTTATATATCAATTTCTGATAGCAAAAATTATCACACTTCTCAAAATGCAAACTAAATGATTTCATTGGAAGTATTTAAAATACAAATTGTTACAGAAATTTCAACATACATTTCTCAAGTGCCACTAGCAAAAAAGGTCCATAAATTCCATACAAATTTTGGCTTCTTCTTCATAAATATCAATTATTCTAAGTAATTTATCATTATGAGCCTCAATTTCTCGAAGGCGACCTTGTAATTCTTGAACACGGACTTCTGCTTGACGTTTGTCATTCATCACTTGCAAAATAACTTCCTTGCTTCAATTACTCATCTCCTTATCAAGCCACTTAAAAAAGTTACAATGACGCTGACTTGCATTTGAAGAATAATTTAGACATGTGAAAAATCATCAACCAAGATTAGTAGTAGTCCACGATGTCTTCACAGTAGCAATCAAACCACATTGACAACAAATAGAATTTTCTTCTACTACATTTCTTTTTGAAGTGTTATCTACAAACAAATAGGGTGAAAATTGAGAACATTCATATTCTGGAAGAAGCATAAGTAATTTCGACTCTTGTCATCTCATTAATTACAAAACTAAATCCACAAATAACTATCAAGATAGAAGTTATTCTATAGATGTTGTATCCATGCCTATTCGAAATGTGAATCATAATATTTAGTACTAAAAACAAATGAAGAAAGGTCAAAAAATATTAAAAGAATCAAGAAAAAATGACATTAGTCCAATCATTGATAGAATAAAAAAAAATCTACTAGTAATTATCATTAGCAAATGATGTTTTGTTATCATTTCCAATTTGTAGGTGGATGTCCTTATTTGGTAGTCACTGTCAGACCTATGCACATGTAGTTCCTAATGTAGTGTTAGATTTTCAAATTTCTGGTGTATACTGTGTTGGACATCTGTATTTTTTACATATGCTTTTGGTTCCCAGGCTACTACTTTTGTTCTGATAAGTATATGTTATATTACATATGTTATTTCAAAACACGTAGGGTTCTTAATGATAGATTAAAATTATTTCTTTAGTTATTCTAATGAAAAAAAAAATCTTCTTTTGACTCTTTTCACAATGTGAGGTGAGACCTCATAGCCTTTTGTTCAAGCTTTTACTGCTTAGAAAACTATCTATTTAGCTGAGAGAAATGAATTACTATCTTTGTTGTTTTAGATCAATGAAGCAGATACATATTCGTGGGCCAAAAGAGAAGGATTTGTGAACTTGAATGTCAGCTTAACGAGGGCAGAGCATACAATAGCACTTCTTAAAATAAAATTGAAAAGAGTGAATGATGAAATGGGAAAAAGGAAATCTATTCCATCAAAGGAACTGGGCATACAAATGAAAGGTCAAGACACTTGCATTGAATAGATTCATGCGAGGAGAACAAACCTATTTTATTGCAATGTTGTGTTGGTTCTGGGATAGCTAACATTATACCAACTTCTGACTTGAAGAGTTTAAATGATAAGTCACAAACTTCTGGTGATCACTATAGTGATAATTTTGAGAATTCTTTGAAACTCAAGTCCAGGAAAGAAGCATATTTAGAAAACAACTGTTTTGGTAACGCTGATTTAACATCCCTTTTAATGAGAAGGAAAGAACTGTGTATAAATGGATGCACTCAAAGAATTTGCACTTTGGAGCAAAATATTGTGACTGAGAAAGGACAAATAAACAGATAGTTTCCAAAAACTATTTCAGTTGTTTGTAAGAATGAAAAACCTCTAAACCCATGTCTTGCTACCTCATGCATGGGTAACAAGTGTCACAAAAGAATAGCTTCATGTGTACCAAAAATCTCCATGGGTTTCTTTTTACAAGTAGAATTCATTTTTCCACATACTTGCTCAAAAACAAGTAACCTCTGCTTATCTGTGTGCCACTCTTTTTTCCTCTTGGGTGAGTATTTGCCTAAGCTAAAATATGGAAAATTTCTATTGCAAACTCCTTCTAGATCTATCTTCTGGTATGGTAAAAAACTTTTTGGAAAAAAGATATACAGATATAGTTGCTCTGGCGATTTTTGGGCGATAACTCTACTGTTTTCTCTGCTTCCTTCGGAGGTGCCTTCTTCCTCGCTGCTCTCCTGATGGTGGCAGGGATGCCTCAGGGGCGCAGGGAGCCCTACCTCCTTCGCTCTCGGAAGGTTGTGTCGGGGCGAGCCGGGGATGTTCGGTCTTCTCGGATGGTAAACCCTAACTCTCCTCCCTCTCTGATCTGCCCTGTAAGGGGCAATCGGAAGAGGAAGGCCTCGGGTCCTCTCTGTGGCACGGAGCTGGAGGGGTCTATACCCTCTGTCTCCTCCCGGTGCAGGTCCATTGCCGATAACCCCAGATCTCCTGGATCTGGTTTATCGGTCTCTTTTTGTGGCTTTGCCCCTGGCCTGAGCTTTCCTAGAGCTTGGCACGGGACTTTGGTTGTGGATGCTAGTTTTATTTGCAGATCTATTCCCTTGGGATGCTCTCTCAGTCTGGCATCGTGTTTTTTGAACTTTTCTGTTCTTGTGGATTGTGGATTTGAGATTTTGAGATGTTTTAAATTCTCTCGTTGTGATTTTTATGATGACTTTGGTTTTCCTGTGGATTTTTGCTCGACGGGGGAATTTTTTCCCATCTGTGCCCTAGGATCTCCGTCTCCCCGGCACAGAGTGTGTTTAGACCCTGTCTTGCTCGCCGGAAGTGCTCCGGCGAGGCCTCTGCATCCCCCGATCGGTCGGAGGAGGGAGGTGCCTGCGACCGTGGCAGGCACGCCAGACTTTTCTGACACCTCTTTTTCGGTGTGGGGACTTTCCCGATTTTGCCCTCCTACTTTTATCTCTCGCAGAGATCTGGGTGAGGGCCCCTGAGTAATTGCTGATAGCGATATTTCGCTTTCTTTTTTCCCTCCTTCTCCTGCTGATTTGGTGGGCCTTGGGGAGTCGAGCCTGGCAGACGATTCGGCTGTCTCTCCTGTACTGTCCCCTCTGCACGTCGTTTCGGGTTTAATTGTTGAGAGAGAGACTCCGTCCGAGCGAGAAGCTAGCCCTTATCTTTCTGACAAGGCGTCGGATTTTCTGACATTAGACTCTGAGGCAGATATTTCGCCTGTTAGAGGAGATTTTCTTTCTGAATTTGGGGAAGGCGGTTCGCGTTTTGAAGTTTTGAATCCCTCCCTTTCCCTTTCTTCCTCTGGCGATACCCTAGACGA
>JAMKQA010063487.1:0-11862 GCA_024699735.1 Posidonia australis | reverse complement strand
GCATCATTGCATCTTGTTTGCTTTCTGCCTTTTTTGGTGTTTTCTTGGTTTTCCTCGTCTTTCCATTAAAAGACTAGGTGGCGACTCCTTTCATTATCCTTTTGTCTTCCCTTTGGTGTTTCTGAGTCTTGTCTCTTCCTCCGGATTCACCATTTTCACCGTGACTGTATCGGACCTCCCTGTGTGTTCCTGCACATCGGAGTAAGGTTTTGGTGAACCGCGCCCAATGGTTCCACCGGCATGGTCACAAAGAGTATGACGTAATATTGGGCATAGACTGGCTAGCACAACATTCAGCAATGATAGACTATGCAAAGAAAAGACTGTTGGTAAAATGTCTAGACTAGGGATGGTGTATGATATAAGGAGTCAGACTGGGAGAACCAAAGAAAGTAATTTTGGCAATAAAGACCTCCCACCATCTAGTAAGAGGTAGTGTGGGATATTTCGCCAGTGTGATGGTGTCCTCATCATCGACTCTAAGGGTATAGGATATATAGTTGTTCAAGAGTACCGTGATGTTTTTCCAGAGGAGTTAAAAGGTATGCTGCCATATAGAGAAGTGGAGTTCTTGATTGATTTGGTGCCAGGATCAAGCTCGACCTCGAAAACCCCTTACAGAATGGCACCTACTAATTTAAGGGAGCTTAAAACTCAACTACAAGAACTACTAGACAAAGGATTTATCTGACCAAGTGTATTACCCTAGGGAGCATAGGTGTTGTTCGTCAAGAATAAAGATGGCTCGCTTTAACTATGTATCGACCATTGGATGTTGAATTAGATCACTATGAAGAACAAATATCCTTTGCCTAGGATAGACGACCTGTTCGACTAGTTGCAAGGAGCCTCGATTTTCTCAAAGATAAACTTGAGATCAGGATATCATCAGCTCTAGATTCGGGAGACAGACGTACACAAGACAACCTTTCAGACTCAGTAAGGCCATTACAAGTTCTTGGTCATGTCTTTCGAGTTGTCGAGTGCACTAGCTGCTTTTATGGACTTAATGAACAGAGTATTCATACTTTACCTAGATTAGTTTGTGGTGGTGTTCGTAGATGATGTACTGATATACTCTCTTGATGTAGAGACCCACCGAGTGCATTAGAGGACTGTGCTAGAGACACTCAAATAGCATCAGCTCTATGCAAAGTTCTCGAAATGCGAGTTTTGACTATAAGGGTTACATTTCTTAGCCATATCATATCAAGAGAAGGCATTAAGGTGGATCTAGTCAAAGTGGAAGTAGTAAATAGTTAGGCTAGATATAAGAATGTAACAAAGATCAAGAGTTTCTTGTGTTTGATAGGTATTATCAGAGATTTATCCAAGATTTCTCTAAGATTGCATTTGACCAGATTGACGTGGAAGGAAGTTCCATTCATATGAGATTGGCAGTGCGAAGAGAGCTTCAATGAGCTGAAGGGTCGTTTGGTCACATCTTCAGTTTTTACTTTGCCTTTTGGGAGTGGTAGTTTCACAGTATATAGTGATCCCTGTGGGACCAGATTGGGATGCGTGTGTTAGACATATATTATGTTTTAATGATAACACTTGGACTAGCAATTTTTTTGTGTATATTTTCATGAAAGAAAAAAGATTATAGAATTGTAATTACTCGAGTCATGTAAACTCTATGTAATATGTTGTAAAGTAAATATGTAAAGTTATACTTAGAAAACTGGTTGAAAAATAAAAGAAGAGCTATTTCGGCATATCGAACCAAATCAGTATATCGAATCAGGAAGAAATGACACAAGTATCGACGTTCCGAACCGAAGATGAAAGGATCAAAAATGGCATACTGGAGGAAAATCAGAATACCGAATCAGGAAGAATCGACACAAGCAACGGAACTTCGAAAAAGACTGTGAAGATAATGCTGAAGACAAAACGGCATACCGTACTAAAACGGTATACCGAATCAGGAGGATTCGGCATACCAAAATAATTCTGACATACCGAACTAACCGTGAGTTGGAGATTGAAGATGAAAATGTCATTCCAAAGGTCAAAACGGCATACCGATGGACTAGCTGTTTATGACCGTTTTTATGGTCATTAGACACATCTTTTTGTATTCCTTTGGCTATAAATAGGACCCCCATAAGCCTTGATAGAATATCACATCGACATACTTGCAATCATTGAAAATTGTGCTCAACCTTGTCCTACATTTCTCTTCACAAGCCCTGTGTTGTAATCTCAATCCAAAGTGCTCTGTGAAAGGGAATTTGTTTGTTTTAAAGCTACAAGAAGGAGCTATAGTTTCTCATGGTACGAGAAGTGAAGGGAGCAAAGATTGGGTTGGTGGGATAGCCAACACAAGTAAGTGTTTATTTTCAAAGTATAAGGAAAAATCTCAAGAGGGTCTTGAGGGGTGGACTAGACCAGGGTTTTCGCCAAACCACTATAAATTGCATGAGTATTCGATTTCTCTCATCCCCTTTCTGTGAATGAAAATAGTTTTACTTTCAAATCTATATGATCGTATAGTTGTTGCCGGTTTTAATTGATTAAAACACCTTATTTTGTTTCACTCAAAATTAAATTTGAAAGAGTAAATATTTAAAATTAAAATTCTCTATTCACCTCCTCTAGAGAAGCCACTTGATCTTACAATTGGTATCAAAGCGAGGTTTTCTAGAGTTAGATTAATTGTCTACTAGAATATATGGCTTTTTTATCATTTAACAGTAATATTATGGAGGGATAAAGTATTAATAGGCCACCATTTTTTGATGGAATGAATTACAGTTACTGGAAATGTAGAATGATCATATATCTGAAATCAATAAATTTCGAATTATGGGATGTAGTAATAAATGACTTTACCTTAAGCTCCACATCTTTTAGAGAGTAGAGTAATGAAGAAAAATCCTAGCTCAATTAGATGCTAAAGGATTAAACATATTATTTTGTGCTGTTAGTAAAGAACAATTTAATAGGATTTCAAATTGCATGAGTTCCCATGAAGCTTGGCATATTTTAGAGGTCACTCATGAAGGAACTAACCAAGTTAAAAAAACAAAAATAAACATGCTTGTTCACAAGTTTAAACTATTTAAAAGGAAAGATAATGAACCCATAAGTGAAAGGCCAATCAAGAAGAAAGCTCTCCATGTCACATGAGATGAGAGTGACTCATCCCTTGATGAGGACTCTACCTCATAAAATGAAAAGGCCAACATGTGCTTCATAGCACAAGCTAGTGAAATTGACTCTTCCTTTAACATGGAGGAACTTCTGGAGGCTTTTAATGAGCTATATGAAAAATACAAAACTCTAAAAGACAAAAACAAAAGTCAAAATCAAAACATTGAAAAGCTTACCAATGAAAATGAAAAACTCATTAGTGAAGGTAAAATCTTCCTTGATGAAAATAATGAACTAAATTAGAAAAATATTGAACTAAAGTAAGTAATTAACCATATGAAATATAACATAAAAAAATCTAGAAAAGATATTATTACATTAAAAATCAATAGCAATGATTTACTTAATACTGTAACAAAATTTACAAAAGGGAAGGAAAACCTAAATAAAATCCTCTCAAGTCAAAGACATTCACTTAACAAACATGGTATTGGGTATTCTAAATTTAATGACACCTCCTATGAAAATGGATTTATGAGGGCAACCACAAATGAAAAATACATCTTTGTTGTAAAAAGGCAGTCAAAGTGGGTTGATAAAAATCAAACTAAAATAAATGGAATAAAAAGGAGACCAAAAATGATGTGGGTACCTAAGACCTTGCTTGCATCCTATGATGCAGGAAAATCATGAACTCCAAGTAGATTCTAGACAGTGGATGCTCCTGCCATATGACAGGAGATCATAGACTCCTATGTACATTGAGCACCAAAGAAGACGGAGTCGTCACATTTGGTGATTATGAAAAAGGAAGGATAGTGGGAATAGGAAATGTAGGTAACTCTCAAAATCTTTCTATTGAAAATGTTTTGCTTGTAGATGGTCTTAAGCATAACCTGATTAGTATAAGTCAATTGTGTGATACAGGTTATAAAGTAATGTTTAATAAACATGAATGTACAATAATAGATTCTAAAACCAATGAAATCATATTTATTGGAAAAAGGAAAAATAATGTTTATAAAATAAAAATTTCATATAAACCTAATATGACTCTATCTTGCCTTGCCTCTTCAAATGACGAACATTGGTTATGGCATAAAAGACTTGGCCATGCCAATATGGGTCAACTATCAAAATTGTCCAAAAGTGATCTTGTGATAGGACTGCCAAAAATTGATTTCAAAAAGGACAAATTATGCGATGTATGTCAGTTTGGAAAACAAACCAAATCTTCTTTTAAAATACAAGACATAGTTTCTACTACCAAACCGCTGGAACTGATTTAAATGGATTTGTTTGGGCCAAGTAGAACACTAAGTCTAGGTGGTAAAAGATATGTTTTTGTCATTATTGATGATCTTTCGCTTTTTACTTGGGTTATTTTCTTAGCAAACAAAAATGACGTTTTCCGTGAATTTCAAAAGTTTTGCAAAAGGGTTCAAAATGAAAAAGGCTTAAAAATAATTAAAATAAGAAGTGATCATGTAGGGGAATTGGAAAATGATGAATTTGAAAGTTTTTGTGAAATAAATGGTTTTAAACATTATTTTTCCTCTCCAAGAACCCCTCAACAAAATGGAGTTATTGAAAGAAAAGATAGAACCCTTTAAGAAATGACTAGGACCATACTTTGTGAAAGAAATTTGTCAAAGCATTTTTGAGCCGAAGCTGTAAATACTTATTGTTATACGTTGAACTGAGTTTTGATTCGACCAATTCTAAATAAAACTCCATTCGAGCTTTGGTTTTGCAAGACCCTTAGAGTTTCCTACTTTAAAGTTTTTGGGTGCAAATGTTTTATTTTAAACACTAAGGACAATCTGGATAAGTTTGATCCCAAAGCTGATGAGGGAATATTCCTCTAGGAGCAAGGCTTATAGAGTATATAATAAAAGAACACTAATAATTGAAGAATCAATGCATGTAAATTTTGAAGAAAATAATGAAACTAAAACAATAAATATAGATATTGATGATGATCAAGAAATAAATGAAAACACATTGGAAAACCTAAATAAGGAAGTAAAACTTAAAGATGAACAACCTAGTCATAAGGATTGGCAATACGTGTGTGAACATCCCAAGGAACTCAACATTAGTGAAGTATCAAAAGGAATCTAAACACGATCTAATCTTGATCATGGTTGTGCAACTTATGCCTTTGTATCATCCATTGAGCCCAAAAATGTAACTAAAGCTTGTGATGATGAATATTGGGTAAATGCAATACATGAGTAACTAAATCAATTTGATAGAAATAATGTATGGAATTTGGTTCCAAAACCTAAAAAACAACTAGTCCTTGGAACAAAATGGATTTTTAGAAACAAACTAGATGAATCTGGGAATGTATTTAGAAATAAGGCTAGGCTAGTAGCTCAAGGTTTTAATCAGGAGGAAGGCATCGATTTCGATGAAACCTATGCTCCTGTAGCTAGATTAGAATCAATTAGAATGTTATTAGCATATGCTAGTCATCTAGGGTTTAAACTATTTCAAATGGATGTGAAAAGTGCTTTTCTAAATGGAATTATTGAAGAAGAAGTATATGTCAAACAACCCCCTAGTTTTGAAGATGAACTTTATCCAAATCATGTTTACAAATTAAACAAAGCACAATATGGACTAAAGCAAGCACCTAGGGCTTAGTATGAAAGATTAAGGAAATTCTTACTTGATCAAGATTTTTTGATTGGTGCTATTGACTCTACCTTGTTCATAAAGAAGTTAGATAATGACATTCTAATTATCCAAGTATATGTTGATGATATCATTTTTGGATCAACTAATGAAAATCTATGCAAAGATTTTTCAATGATTACGCAAAAAAGAATTTGAAATGAGTATGATGGGAGAATTAACTTTCTTTCTAGGTTTACAAATAAAACAAAATAAAGAAGGAATATTTATAAACCAAGAAAAATACACTAAGGAATTATTAAAAATTTTTGGAATGGATCGTAGTAAAATAGCTAAGACACCTATAAGCACCTCCACTAAGTTGGAGAAAGATGAGAATGGTCAAAAAGTAGATCAAAAACTATATAGAAGAATGATTGGATCTCTTTTATACTTAACAGCTAGTCGACTAGATATAATGTTTAGTGTATGTCTGTGTGCAAGATTTCAAGCTTCACCTTTGGAATCTCGCCTGAAGGCTGTTAAAAGGATCCTAAGATATCTACAAGGATCAATTGATTATGGATTATATTATCCTAGAAACTCTAGCTTAGAACTACTAGGATATAGTGATGCCGATTATGTTAGATGTAGAACAGATAGAAAAAGCACTAGTGGCACTTGCCAATTTATAAGACACTCCTTAGTTTCATGGTTTAGTAAAAAACAAAATAGTGTTGCACTTTCAATAACGGAGGTTGAATACATTGCAACTGGTTGTTGTTGTGCTCAAATTTTATGGATGAAACAAACTCTAAAAGACTATGGTATAACATTATCTACAACTCCAATTTTTTGTGATAATACAAGTGCAATTAATCTATCCAAAAATCTAGTTCACCAATTAAGGACTAAACACATAGAAGTAAGATATCATTTCTTAAGAGACCATGCTCTTAAAAATGATAATAAGTTAGAATTTGTCCCAACTAAGGAACAAGTGGCAGACATCTTTACAAAACCTCTTGATGAACAACAATTTATTAAATTTAGAAGAGATTTAGGTATTTATAAACTATTAGATATAATATAAAAATTTTACACTTTGTGACTTTTCGGAATACCGATGGTATCTACCAAAAATTACTGGATTGGCATACCGAAAATGAATGGTATACCGATTTTTTGACAGTTTTCTCTGGACTGAGCTCTTCGGAATACCGAAAAGATCCGGTATACCGAATCCCTTGAGTCACAATTTTCAGCATACCGATTCATGTACCGAAGGTTGTTCTGAGAATTTCTGTAACTAATTTCGGCATATCGATTATTTTTTCGGTATACCGAATTCGTCGCGAATCCTGTTGTAAACCTAAAACCTATGGTTATTTCTCATTTCTTTCGATATACGGCCGACCGATTCTCTCCGCTGAAACCCTTCCTCCTCTTCCCAACTCTCGAATCTCTTCATCTCCAGCCTCCCACATCCTGCCAGATCCTTCCTCTCTCCTTCCTTATCGGTTTCTCACCTTCGTTAAGGATGTCCCCCAAGAAAATGCTTGCTTCTCGTGGAAAAAGGAAACAATCTGATGAAACGCCGGGAGCTTCTGACAGCCACTCCTAGATGTATCAATTTATCGATAATGAGGCCGAACAAGCACATCGAGATCAATTTGCCAACAGAGAGGTACTGACTAGAAAAAGGATAGTTTTTAATGAACTCAATTCCATTAAGCCATTGTTTGAGTTCCAGGGTTTGATTCCTTTCTTAAGTTCCATTGGTGATAGACTCTACTATCCTAATCTTGTGTCTCAATTTTATGCCAACATGACCTATTCCCATTCTCTAGCCCTTTCTTACATTTATGGGAATACTATAGATTCTGATGATGTGTTACTAGGTCAATTGTTTAAAATTCCATCTTTAGGGACCGATATTACTTTATCTATTTATGAATTAGATTCGTCCTACTCTAAAATCAACAAAGCATATCTTTGAACCCTAGGAGTACTTTTAAACCCAGTAAGATTAAACAACTTACCAAACAATCACGTCTCATCGCCTATATTGTGGCCGCCAATCTAGTCCAAAAGAAAGATAAGGTTACCAAGATGAGTAGAGCGAGCTCACTTGCAATGTGGTCTATGCCATAACCAAACAAATTCCTGTCAATTGGGGTCAAGTAATCTTTCATTGCATGACCCATGTAAAAGCAAAGCTATTTTTTGGTCCTCCTCTTACCTATTTGTTTGAAAATTATGATATTCCCATCGATGATGAACCAAGCCTACATGTTAGATCCAAGCCCCTAGGAACTCAAGCCGTGGCAAAAATGGAACAATCTATCGAGCTTCGCAGTAAAATTTAAAATCTTCCTGAGAGTTCCTCTTTTGCACCACCAAGAATCCAAGCAAGAGATGAAGATGCTAGTTCTGAGGAAGAAGCAGAAGAAGAGTCCACTATGTCTAAGAAATTGGATCTACTTCAACAACAAATGTCAAAGATGTATCTTCATCAAAGGCAAATGATGGACATTCAACTACAACAACAAAAGCAAATGATGGAGCAACAAAAGCTGATTTCTGATTTGACGCTTCAACAAAACCAACGACATCAAGAATATACGGAAAACATAAAGAAACACAGTGATTGAGTCGAGGTGTACCAAGACACTCTTCAAGAATATCACCAGGGTATTCTTGAATACATCAATCCGCCTTCTCCTTAGCTGTTGTAACATCACTTGGAACCTTAAATTTTTGTGATAATTGGACATCTTGTGTAACTGATTTGGGTTATTAAAGACTTTATCAATGTTTTGACTTCTTATGTTTGTCTTGGTTAATTGATATTGATTGTATGGAAATATTGGTCTATAGCACAAAAGTGGAGAGGTTTTCATAACATATCAGTTGGTTAACTTTATGATTATGCCAAAAAGGGGGAGAAATATAGTATATATGAAAATATCAATATCAAAAATATAACATGTATAAAAATATAAAAAAAAATAAATACATAAAGGGAGCTTATTTTAAGGGGGAGCTTATTTTAAAGGAGAGTTTATTGAAAATTCTTATCTTTTATGTTTAGAACTCATATTTGATGTTTTGATTTTGTCATCATAAAAAAGGGGGAGATTGTTAGAAATATATTATGTTTTGATGATAACACTTGGACTAATGAATTTTTTGTGTATATTTTCATGAAAGAAAAAAGATTGAAGAATTGTAATTACTCGAGTCATGTAGACTATGTAATTTTTTGTAAAATGAATATGTAAAGTTATACTTAGAAAATTGGTTGAAAAATAAAAGAAGAGCAATTTCGGTATACCAAACCAAACCGATATACCGAATCAGGAAGAAACAGCACAAGCATCGGTGTTCGAACCGAAGATGAAAGTATCAAAAACGGCATACTGGAGGAAAATCAGAATACCGAATCAGGAAGAATCAACACAAGCAATAGAACTTTGAAAAAGAATGCGAAGATAATGTTGAAGACAAAACGACATACCGAATTAAGAGGATTCGGTATACCGAAATAATTCCGACATACCGAATTGACTGTGAGTTGCATATTACAGATGAAAATGGCATTCCGAAGGTCAAAATGGTATACCGATGGATTAGCTGTTTATGATTGTTTTTATGGTCGTTAGACACATCTTTTTGTTGTCCTTTGGCTATAAATAGGACTCTCATAAGCTCTAATAGGATATCACATCGACATACTTGTAATCCTTGAAAATTGTGCTCAACCTTCTCCTACATCTCTCTTCACAAGCCCTGTGTTGTAATCTCAATCCAAAGCACTCTGTGAAAGGGAATTCGTCTGTTGTAAAGCTATAAGAAGGAGCTCTAGCTTCTCGGGGTACAAGAAGTAGAAGGAGCAAAGATTGGGTTGGTGGGACAACCAACACAAGTAAGTGTTTATTTTAAAAGTATAAGGGAAAATCTCAAGAGGGTCTTGAGAAGTAGACTAGACTAGAGTTTTGGCCGAACCACTATAAATTGCATGAGTATTTGATTTCTCTCATCCTCTTTTTGTGCATGAAAATAGTTTTACTTTCAAATATATATGATCGTATAGTTGTTGCTTTTTTTAATTGATTAAAGTACCTCATTTTGTTTCACTCAAAATTAAATTTGAAAGAGTAAATATTTAAAATTAAAATTCTCTATTCATCCTCCTCTAAAAAAGCCACTCGATCCTACAGCATGTTGATGTAGCATGGCAAGGTGGTGCCTTATGCTTCCTGCCAATTGAAACACCATGAAAAGAAGTACCCTATCTGTAATGAATGTGTCTTCCATCATATTTGTATTTGCTTTGATATATATTTGTAACTTGATGTACACAAGGGCAATGGTGGTATTTGGGCCATGGATATAAATACCCATGGCCGCCCATTCTAGGGCAATGGATAAAGAACAACAACCACCCTTGAAGCCCGATTTTGAGAGGAGTTCTTCTCTTTTGAAGCAGCCACCACCATAGTGAAACCCACCTTTGAGAGAGCCATCAGTGGAGTACCCAGCAAGGGGAACCACGTTAAATCCCTTGGTGTTTGCGTGATTGATCTCTTGGCATTTCATCTCCTTGGTGCAACTCGTTTTTAGGCATGCGGCTGAACAACTCCTCTTCTACTCGAATTTTCTTCTCATTCCACTTGTTGATTTCGTTTGGATTCATGGGGCTTTTGCTATTGGACGTATAACACTATCCATGACTTAGAGATGACTGTAGTGGTTTTTGTCTTAAAGATTTGGAGGCATTATATGTATGGGAAATAGTTTGAAGTTGTCACACCTCAAATTCTCCATGATAATTTAAACAATTTAAACTACGAGAACATTAAAGCTAAACAGAAGATATTAAACTACCAGGAACCTGTGAGTGTGGCTAGGAGACTCCAAACTATATGCACTACGTTAAACCTCTGCATGCCTACACCTGTGAACCAAAAACACGAGGAAAGCGCATGAGTGACAGAAGTCACCCAATACGCACCCCAAGAAAAAAAACGGTGGGAAACAAAACCTTAATTGATTTTCTTTTAAATTCATTTCGTAAACCATTTCCTCAAAACCTCACAAACCAGGCTCACATCGGTCAAAACCACAACTAGGGCTCTTCCAGTCCAAAACCACAAGCAAAGGCCCTTAATGGCCAAAACCACACATAGTGAGTCGGGAAGCCCGGCGTCAGGCAACCAAACTTTGGCCACACACAGTTTGCCGAGGAGCGACCATGGTGTTCTGCACTACTATAGTAACAGTCACCCTATACAGGAGCGTTCACTGTCCCGTGATTCTCCCTCTTTGGAGAACCCTCAAAAAGCCAACCCCTTCTAGGGAAGGTTGTCCTGTCTCTCAAGACGCTACTAGTTGCGGGCACATGTCCCACCTGTACTAGCCACCACAGGGTACGCCTCCTCACAATGTCCTCCACACATGGTGTTTAGGAGGGAGTTTCATACCTCCACACTCGACGACACCCGAGCCTCAGTGCTCACAGCGACAGTAGGAGTATCATACCTCCCTGTCATGCCACAAGACACCTCAACCCATGGACCACAATCCTAGCCTTGAGACGACAATCAAGGAGTCTCATACCTCCAAGACCCGATGTCCCTTAGCCTTAGGTATCTCGACCCCCGACCTCGACCAGGGGGTCGCGTCCGACCACTTGAGAATGTCATCACATTCCCTGGTCCCTACGATACGGTCCCACACTATCTCGACTTGCACATAGGAAGCTAGAAAAAACCATTTTTCAAAATCTGCCAACTCATCTCTTTGAAATCATTTTCATATCTTGAAAACTTTACCAAAACCTTGGTAAAACAGCGCATCAGGTGTCCCAAGGGACCACCACTGATGGTCCACAATCTTATCTCAATGGGACAAAACAAACCAATCCGGAAAATCCTTGGAAATCATATATTACAAAAGCATTTGGGCCTAGATTCGACATGCCAAAAGCAGGTTCTGTAACACCCCGGTGCTACACAACAGTACGAGAACTACCCAAGCTTAATTAAAAGCAACTAAGAAGCAATATTAAACAAATAAAGCTAACTACCCAGACCTGTGTGCGGCAAACGTGGCTCGAACAGATGCACCAGACTAGAA
>JAMKQA010063486.1:0-14677 GCA_024699735.1 Posidonia australis | reverse complement strand
TTTTTCCCGTATTAAAATAAATTTAAAACGTACTTACTTGTTGGCTACACCACCAACAGCTATCTTGCTCTTCCCACTTCTCTGTCCCCGAGAAGCTAAAGCCCTTGCTTTTGTTGCTATTATAGAATTCGGAGTTTCCCTCTCACAGAGATCAATTGCAACAGCAATTACACAATGAAATCTCGTGGGGAGAATGGAAATGAAAACAATAGCCAATATTACAAGTATTTCTCAATGGTGTTGATATCAGGCCTTGTACGGGTCTTATTTATAGTCGTAGGATCGCCTCGAGATGTGTCTAACGTCTATAAAACGGTCATAAACGACTACTTCAACGGTATGCCGTTTTGGCCTCGGTATGTCAAAAATAATCATCAATCTGCAAGTCACGAGCAAAACGGTATGCCAAAAATCCAACGGTCTGCCGTTTTCTCCTGAAACGGTATACCGTTTTATGATGGTATGCCGTTGTATCGCATTGTTTTCATTTTCTCTTCTGATCCGGAGTTCTGCAGCTTCTGCCGTTTTTTCCTGAAACGGAATGCCGCTCCACCCACGGTATGTCGTTTTCAGTTCATCTTTTGTTCTTGCGGAGTTCCGTGTTCATTCCATTTTTTACTGAAACGGTATGCCACTACTGATGCCGATATGCTATTTTTGATTCTTTGATAAAACACTTGTATACAATTTGAATTTATACAGAAAGCACTTTATATCTTTTTCATGCTTTAATAATTATGAAAATATGCACTCACAAGTAATCATCAAAATTAATGCATTATTTCTAACAGTTCTCACCTACTGCTTGTGTGCCTGGTTACCCCTGATCAAGGTAACATCAGTAAAGAAAAGTGGAAATGCATAAGAAAAGAATGTGATTTTAAAAAATAAAAGAAATGTGATTTGTTTGCGATTGGACTTATGAATGGTCCTAAAATCCTAGAATAAGACAAGAACTGTGTTTTAACCAGTTACCAGTCAGTATTTATGATTTTGATTTTGAGTCCGAGAGGCATTGTGTTTTAGGCTGGATCTGGTCAGTGATATGAGTTTTGAAAGTGATTTTGGTCTTGAGAAGAAATCCCAAGCAATAAGAAAAAAGATGAGTTTTGAAAAGGAACATGGCTTTGGAAATGATTTCCAAAAATTTTAAAAAGAAAAGGAAAAGTGAGTTTTGAAAAAAGTATAATCCTAGGAACAGATTCCCAAATGATTTCAAAAGAAAGGACAAGGATGTTTTAAATTAGATTTTCTAAGAAAACTAAGCTTTATAAATTAAAAGTAGAGTTTTGGCTTTTCGTTGGATTTCGTTGTTTGTATGTTTGGGACGCGTACTGGGTGACTTAGACGTTACTCACGCGTGTTTGGTTGGTTTTCAGGTGCAGATTGAGTATAGTCGAGTTCCGATGCTGGAGTTGGAGCTTTTAGCCGCACATTGTTTCCTAGAGGTGAGCTTCAGTTACAGTTATTTAATTTTACTGTAATTAGTATAATTTTGATTATGATACTATGATTTAGGTAACATGCCCGGGTTTGGGGCATTACAGAGTGGTACCAGATCTAAGGTTACACATAGTGCACCTACTTGGTAATGTCTGATCTAGTGGCTTCCTAGGACTGTACAATAGAGAGTCGTGCACCTGAATCTTTAGATGTTGTGTTTTGTTGTGCTGGCAAAATGATATCTCATCGAGGCCGTAGTTGTGGCAAGACCCCTGTACCCGACTCCGAGATGGGAGAGGGTAGTGCATGGAGGGATATGAGACGAGAGTTTGGTGAGATGATGTAGGGTTTTGCCTAGTCCTTCGACAGTAGCAGTAGGGATGAGGCGAAGGGAAACGCGTGGATTAAGCAGTTCCGCCAGCTGGACGCGTCGACTTTTGATGGACGCGGCACACTAGAGGAGTGTGAGGCTTGGTTCCTGGAGGTGGAGAAGATCCTAGAGGGAATCAAGTGTCCAACGGAGAAGTAGGTCCGGATCGCAGCATTTCAGCTCAAGGGTGTTACGGATCAGTGGTGGAGGACAGTGTGCTGCACCAAATTTCCAAAGGTGGACCTACTGATGATCTCTTGGGAAGAATTCCGAGTAGCATCTATGAGAGGTTTTTCCCTGAGTATGAGAGAGATAAGCTGGATAGAGAATTCAGGAATCTGAAGCAGGGAAGCTAAACCGTGGTAGAGTATGAGTCGTCTTTCCTTCGGCTAGAGCAGTTCTCTCAGGCTGTAATTTCTGAGAAGAACAGAGCCAAGAGGTTCGTGGAAGAGTTGAACCCTGTGCTGAGATCTAGAGTTATTGGCTTCAGATGCCAGACCTTAGCGGATGCTATTGAGCTTGCAAGCCACTATAAGGATGATCGTAGGCTGTTCCAGGAGGAGTATCTCAAGAAGGAAAAGGGGAGAAAGTCTGTCTCTCGACCTTCTGTTTCTCGACCCTCCGTTTCCGACCGTCAGTAACGGGGTGCTAAGTTCTAGAAGTTCTAGCAGCTCTAGGAAGAAGCGAAAGCAACGACCTACATCTGGTAGAGAAGAGAGTATGGGTTTCAGCCACGTAGGGTCCAACAACGGCCCATAGGTGGGACCGTGCCATGTCTATGGCAAGAAGGGGCATGTAGCGGCGTAGTGTTGGCACAGGTAGAGGAATTTAGACAATGTAGTATGCTACAACTGCGGGAAGTCTGGGCATTACCAGAAGGATTGTCCCAGTCAGCCGAAGTCAGCAGTAGATGCGCCACGTCAGCCTACTAAGGGAAGAGTATTCTCCATTGCTGCCCCAGATGCTAGTTCATCTGGAGATGTGGTAGAAGGTGAGAACTAGCGCAGCTGTATTAGTTAAGTCATGTCCTATAATAATAGATCCTATGTGTAATTAACACTATTTTTTATTATGATTGTGGTTATGGTGTGTTGATTATTGAATCTTTTCTTGTCGCTGATCGGGTGGCCCGAGTCTTGTTCGACTTTAGGAGTTCATTCTTTTTTGTCTCCGAGTCATTTGCTTCTGAGATCGGTACTAGGCCAGCTAGGTTGGTATTCCACCTAGATGTAGTCACTCCATTGAGAGAACACAGTCTAACGTGGAGGTACTTGAGACTGGTTGATATTCAGTTAGGGGACAGGAATTTTCAGGCCAGTTTGATTCTAATCGACATGCAGGATTATGATGTTATCTTGGGAATGGATTGGCTGGCACAGCATTCAGCCGTGATAGATTGGACCAAGAGAAGATTTCTGGTAGAGTGTCCAGGCTAAGGCTGGTGTATGGTGCAAAGCGTCAGATCGTGTGAGCTTAGAAAAGTGATTTCTGCTCTCAAGGTCTATCATCACCTGACAAGAGGCAGTGTGGGCTATTTGGCCTGTGTGGCAGTTTCTACTTTGCCTGTGGTCGAGATTCAGGACTTACCAGTGTTGAGGGAATATCCCGATGTTTTTCTAGAGGAATTGCTTGACATGCCACTGCATAGGGAAGTGGAGTTTGTGATTGATTTGGTATTGGGATCAGGTCATATTTCCAAGGCTCCGTACAGGATGGCACCTACTGAGTTAAGAGAGTTCTGGAATCAACTGTAGGAACTGATGGATAAGGGATTCATTCATCTCAGTGTTTCACCTTGGGGAGCACCAGTTCTATTTGTTAAGAAGAAGGATGGTTCACTTCGGCTCTGTATAGACTACCGGATGTTGAACCAAATTACTGTAAAGAACAAGTATCCACTGCCCAGGATCGATGATTTGTTCGATCAGCTGCAGGGAGCATCAGTGTTTTCCAAGATAGATTTGAGGTCAGGATACCATTAGTTGAGGATTAGTGAGCCATATGTGCAAAAGACAGCCTTTCGCACTCGTTACGGACACTATGAGTTTTTGGTTATGTCATTTGGGTTGATGAATGCTCCGACTGCTTTTATGGACCTGATGAATAAGATGTTCAGGCCCTATTTGGATCAGTTTGTGGTCATCTTCGTGGATGATGTTCTGGTGTATTCTCCGGATGTTCAGACTCACTAGAGGCATTTGAGGATCGTACTGGAGACGCTGAGGCAGTATCAGCTTTATGCTAAGTTCTCCAAGTGCAAGTTTTGGCTGGAAGAGGTGTCTTTCCTTGGTCACATTATTTCAGGAGAAGGCATCAAGGTAGATCCAGCCAAAGTGGAAGCTGTGAGCAGTTGGGCCAAACTGAAGACAGTAAGTGAGATTAGAAGTTTTCTTAGCCTGGCAGGATATTATAGGAGATTCATCCTATATTTTTCCAAGATTGCTGCACCATTAACCAGACCGACCAGAAAGGAAGTGCACTTTGCCTAGGATTGGCAGTGCGAGGAAAGCTTCAATGAGTTGAAAGCTCGTTTGATATCGGCTCAGTTTTGACTTTGCCCTCTCAGAGCGGCTGTATCACGGTCTACAGTGATGCCTATGGAACTGGTTTGGGGTGTGTGCTGATGCAGCATAGTAGGATGGTGGCATATGCCTCGCGCCAGCTGAAAGACCATGAAAAGAATTATCTCACCCATGATTTAGAGATGGCAGATGATGTGTTCGCCTTGAAGATTTGGAGGCATTATTTATATGACGAACAGTTTGAGGTGTACACAGACCATAAGAGTCTAAAGTACAGCTTTACTCAGAAGGATTTGAACCTGAGACGGAGGCGCTGAGTGGAGTATATTAGGGATTATGATTTCATTTTGTCGTACCACCTAGGGAAAGCAAATGTGGTTGTAGATGCTCTGAGTAGGTGCACTCATGTCATGGCTAGTCTGATGATTCATGAATGGAAACTGTTAGAAGGACTAGTGGAGTGCAGGCCTCGGAGATAGTCTCAGGGAACTGCTAGAGTGATGTTGGTTAATTTGTCTGTTCGCCTAATGATGATTGAGGCGATAGTCACGACTCAGCAATATGATTCTTTTGTGTCAGATATCTGAAAGAAGCTGGAAGTTGGTAATGCCCATCATTTTTCAATTGGAGTAGACAGTGGGTTGAGGTACGATCTGAGATTATATGTCCCTCAAATAAAGGAAATCAAGAACAGTTTGTTGAATGAAGCTCACCGCTCCAGATACACTGTCTATCCAAGAAGCACCAAGATGTATAAAGACTTGAAGAGGAACTTCTGGTGGCCTGGGATGAAGAGAGAGATTACTGAGTGTGTGGCGAAGTGTGCAACCTACCAAATGGTGAAAATAGAGCACCAGAAGCCCGAAGGGACTTTGCAACCTTTGGACGTTCCAGTGTGGAAATGGAAAAATGTGTCGATGGACCTTGTGACGGGTTTGCCATGAACTCGAAGAAAGAATGATACAGTTTGGGTGATAGTGGATCGCCTTACAAAATCGACACATTTCTTGCCAATGAGAGTGAATCTTCCTTTGGCAAAACTGGCAGAGTTGTATGTGGTAGAGATTATAAGATTGCATGGTGTCTTAGTGTCTATTGTGTCTGACAGAGACACGAGGTTTTCATCGAGATTCTGGGGAGCTTTGCAGGAGGCTTTTGGCACGGTGCTGAATTTTAACATTGCTTTCCACCCCCAGACGGATGGCTAGACAAAGAGGACCATCTAGATACTAGAGGACATGTTGAGGGCCTGCGCCTTGGACTTTGGTGGTAGCTGGGAGGATCACTTACCTCTGATTGAGTTTACATATAACAACAGTTACCACGGTAGTATTGGTATGACTCCATATGAGACATTGTATGTAAGGTTGTAAATGGGTCGGGTATAACCCGTTAACCCGAGTCAACCCGACCCGTTAAGAACGGATTAGGGTAGAACTTTTGTATACCCGTTAACCCATCACCCGCTAATCCATAAATTTAGTGGGTCAGGGTTTGGGTAGCATACTACGGGTACCTGTTAACCCATTAATCTAGGGGATAATTAACTAAATTTACCTAAACCCTAACATTTTAACATAAAATATAAATATATATAAGTATATAAGTATATATAACATTTTAACCTAACATTTTAACCTAACATTTCCATACCATACCCATAGCCTGTAGCCGACAGGCCATTACGCAGCGCCACACCCCCGTCTCGGGCTCCTGGCGTCCCTCGATCACCCATCCCCCCGATCACCCGTCCCCCCATTCCCCCATCCCTTGATCCACAAGATCGGTAACACCAGTAGACGGGAAGCCGGGAAGCGACGGGCGACTCCCTCCTTGCGACGACACCAGGAAGCACCCCCGTCCAGACAGCACCAACCATACATAGCACCGACCACAAGATTAGCAGCACTAGCCCTACATAGCACCCCTCGTCTAGACAGCACGTGGAAGCGGTGGGCGACTCTCTCCTTGCGACGGGCGACGGCGCAACGCAGTTCGTCTCCCTCGCACCCAACTCTCTCCAGCCAGCACTGGCAGACGGCAGTCCTTCTCCCTCGCGGCAGTCCTTGTGAGGTTGGCTCTTCCAGACCGACTCCCTCCTACCCAATACTCATCACCCGTTAACCCTATCTATCACCCATAAATTGATATAAATTTAGATTTTAACAATATAAAAAAGTCACCCGTTAACCCTACCCATCATCCGTTATTCTAATGGGAAGTGGGTAGGGTAGCAGCTAGAATTTTGTAAGACGGGTATTAACCCACCAGTTACCCGTTAAGAAAGGACGGATTAGGGTTAGGATAGACCTCTAACCCGACCCGACCCGACCCATTTACAACCCTAATTGTATGGCAGACCTTGTAGGACACCCACTTGCTGGAGCGAGGTGGGTGAGAGACAGTTAGTTGGGCTCGAGATCGTACAGCAGTACGAGGACAAGGTGGATTTGATCAGGAAGAGGTTGTTGTTTGCCTAGAGCCGGTAGAAGAGTTATGTTGATAGGAGGCGGAGACTTCTGGAATTCGAGGTAGGAGACTTCATTTTCTTAAAAGTGTCACAAACCAAGGGTGTGATGCGGTTCGGTAAGAGAGGAAAGTTGAGCCCAAGATATATCGAACTGTACCAGATTACCAAGGGGGTTGGTGAGGTAACATACAGACTAGATCTGCCTCCAGAGTTGGTAGGTATGCACAACACCTTCCATGTATCGATGTTAAGGAAGTGTTAGGCCGATGCGTCTTAGGTAATACCAGTGCAGCTAGAGGAGCTACAGAAGGACCTGTTTATGGTTGAAAATGGAGTTCAAATATTGGACAGAAAAGAGCAAGTCCTCAGGAACAAAGTGATTCCATTGATGTTAGTTCAATGGCAATACCATAGTACAAAGGAGGCTATTTGGGAGTGCGAGGTGGACATCTAGAGATAGTACCCCAATTTGTTTTACTAGAGCTGAATTTCGAGGACGAAATTCTTTTAAAGGGGTAGGATGTGACATCTGAGCCTGATTATCAATATTTAATTGTAAACCATGTAATTTACTGTATTATTGTGTAAATGCTTTATTAATGGATAATCTGTTATAATTTCTTGGATGTGTAGCCTTGTGGTTGGCTCTCTGTGTACCTACTTGTGATTTAGGACCAATGTGGAGTCTAGGTTGAAGATGCACAGATGTCTCGGTTTGCATGTCTGTCCTTTCTACTTTTCTTTTCTTCTTTTTCTCCTCTATTTTTCATCCTCTCCCTCACGCGCAACTTGACCCTGTCTTCTTCTTCTTCCCCTTTCCCCACCTGTGCCACTAGGAGACGCTGGCTCGTGTCACCCCATCTCCTCCGACGTGATGGGTGGTCGGTGCCATGCAGGAGGAGGAGGGGATAAGAAGGAGGGGAAGCTAGAGGGGCTGTAGTCGCAAGAAAGAGAGAGAGAGAAAGGAAGGGAGGTGCGCAAGCCAGAGGAAAAGAGCTCGGTGTGTAGGGTTCACCAGCAGGAGAGGCTTCACCGAGGAGCAAGGAGGCTCGTCAGAGTGCGGAAGGGTCGCCGGAGGGCTGAGCCAGGAACGCGACCCCTGTCCCTCCTCATTTTTCCGTGGTTTGAGCAAGTGAGCTACACACATGAAAATGATGAAAAATATGCATGTAAAATCGTAGAAAAATAGTGGAATTGATGAGAATGATTTGTAATGCATGAAAACCTAGATATCATGCGGTTAGGATTGAAATTTGTAGGAATATGCAAGATTTTAGGATAAAGGCTACAGTAGCCGTTTTTGAGCTTCATTCCTTTGTGATTTTCGTGTGGATTGTGTGGTTAATGAAATCAAAAATGGTTTGAGGAGTTTTGAAGTAGACTCAAGGGTCTACACCTCATGATTTATTGGTAATTTGTGATATGTGTTTGGGAGGTTCGATCGAGGCTCCCACTTCCGACGATTTCAGGGGAATGCTCTAGTTGCGGGAAATTCGGTATGCCGAATTGAATTTGGTATATCAAAATCTTGATAGATTAAGCCAAGATACCTGGTTTCGGTAGGCCGAAATTATCCGGTTGACTGAATCAGGGACTTTTGGTATATAGAAAATGTTCGGTATACCAAATCAGGGACTGAATCCGATCTGTCAATTTTGCCCTAGCCCTAATATACATAAATGTGAATATAAAATAAAGGATAAATGGTTTTAAGGGTATGTAAAGCATGTTTTAATGATGTTTTCCCTATGTAAATGACATGGAGGAATATAGAACCCAAATAAGTGGATTTGGGCAGGGTTTTGGGTTTTAGACCCTATAAGTGAATAAAGTGGTTAATTGTGTGTGGTTTTGGGCATGAGACCCATTTTATAATTTTTAAAGCATGATTTTAAATGAATTGAGTTGGGACTCCAGTAGAGGGTCCGGTGTTGCATGAAAACAGATTCCTGCAATGAAAAAGATTGGAAATGGAGATGGTTTTGAAAAGGAAAGTTTAAAGAGTTTTGAAAATAAAACATTAATAATGTGTTAAGGAACCACGGGGGTTGGTGTCGACAATGTGGTGGGAGTATGAGGCTCCATTGAAACAAGTTGCTAGACACGACTGTGGTTGCCGAGCTTGAGATGGTGTAGGCTGAGCCTGGGTCGTTGAACCTAGTTGTTCGGGTCACTGAGCACGTGACGGTGTAGACTGAGCCTAGGTTATTGAACCTAGTTGTTCAGGTCACCGACGATGTAGGTTGAGCTTGGGTCATTGAACCTAATTGTTCGGGTCACCGATGGGACGTCAGACAAAGACGTATCCCAGTGCATATATGAAAGAGATTGAGGCCGATTGGCCGGGGCGGTGGCATCCCGCACAGGGAATTTCACCATGGCTGTTCAGGGAGGTAAGGGAAATGATGTTCTCACCTACTGCTTGTGTGCCTGGTTACCCCTGATCAAGGTAACATCAGTAAAGAAAAGTGGAAATGCATAAGAAAAGAATGTGATTTTAAAAAATAAAAGAAATGTGATTTGTTTGCGATTGGACTTATCAATGGTCCTAAAATCCTAGAATAAGACAAGAACTGTGTTTTAACCAGTTACCAGCCAGTATTTATGATTTTGGTTTTGAGTCCGAGAGGCATTGTGTTTTAGGCTGGATCAGGTCAGTGATATGAGTTTTGAAAGTGGATTTGGTCTTGGAAATCCCAAGCAATAAGAAGAAAGATTAGTTTTGAAAAGGAACATGGTTTTGGAAATGATTTCCAGAAATTTTAAAAGAAAAAAGGAAAAGTGAGTTTTGAGAAAACTATAACCTTATGTAACCATGTCAGCGACAGCCTCGTGATTGGTACGAAAGGCCAAATACGCGAGGGTCGGCAAAGTCATGGCAAATCAATAAAAATAATGATCTACCATGCATGGAAAGGGTTAAAAACAAAATAGGGTCTTCCTGATATATCGAGAAAGACAAGCAGAGAAAACCAAAAGCAATTCCATACGGGAAAACATGCTAAAAACCATGCGAAAAGCTGCTGTGTGTCACTGGAAAACAAGTTGGCGTGCCTGTGTGGTGCGCCAGACTGGTGCTCCAGTATGGTGTGCCACCTATGTACTCTACTTGGAGCAGGAAAATGTGCCAGGGAAAAAATCAGAATGCCATGCAGTGCAATATCGTGTAATATGATGGATTCCAGAATATCATGTAATGCAAAGTCGTTGTAAACTCAAAATGCAACTTAAATATCTATGAAAATCCAAGCATAAAAAGATAACATGGATCTTGTGCTCAAAGGCGATATGCCTCACACAAGATCGCACTCTTTTTATGCTAAATAAAGACCACAAGAATCAGCTATAGTATCTGGATCATGGACTGATGCATAAGAATCTCCATATAAGAGTCCATCAGCCTACCAAATTTCAGCGATGAGCTAAATATGCATAGTGCAAAAAGTCTTAAAAACGGTATTATCTTAAGATGAAAACATGTATGCAAAGACATATAATATCAGAGAATAAACACCAGGAAAATCAGAGTCAAAAACATCCAGGAAACCATGCAGATTATGATGCAAACAGGATGATTTACTCTTTGACCAGACTGGTGCACCAGAATGGTGCTTTGGTAAGGTGCGCCACTCTGGCGCGCCACTTTGGTGCGCCAGAGTGGTTCTCCCCAGAAACCCTGAATCAGACTACAGTCTTATTCGGAATCTGGTCTAGATTTCAGAGATCAATGATTTTTTTCCTTAACCCAGATCAGTATGATAAGAGACTGAAACATGATGAGACATAAAAAAATGAAAGTCTTTTATCACTAGTTTCAAATCATGCCAAATCATGGGTTGATGATTGCATACATGCTTAGGATTCTAAAGAATATGTATGAGTTAATAAGGTCAAGATAATACTTCCTTGTTGCTTCGAGGGGGCTGGAGATGCTCTAGAAGGCCGAGCTACTCTCAAGATAACGAGAGAGACTTGCTGGAGTAAGTTGATAGCTTGATCAGGATCAACCAAGTGTGCTAAATGGTTGCCAATGGAGGTCTTTTTATAGAGTTCCACAAGGGTAACTCCCATGGGATGCAGACAGCCTCGCAAACGAAGAGCCTGGCGTAGATTCGCAGGGAATATCCGCTGGTGAGGGTTACAAGAACGGGAGATGGAAAGCCAGTAGTCAGCACCCTGAAAAGTGGTTGTGCGCCAGCTTGGTGAGCCAGGGTGGTGCTCTAGATAGGTGCGCCACCTTGGTGCTCCAGCTAGGTGCGCCACTATAGTGCTCTTGCTTGGTGCTCTAGTCAAGTGCTCCACATTAGTGCTCTCCCTAGCTATCTGAATTGCCAATTGGGCCATGGGCTTGTGGTCGGTTTGTGCGATGATCTCTGGTTAGTTAAAAATGTCAAATAGGATTTAAAAAGTGGTTGAGCTTCTCACAACCAAAGCAACATCTGGAGAGTTTACCTATTAGCCACCTCAAAATCGGGGTGTCTATACCCTGGGATCAGATTCCCAAATGATTTCAAAAGAAAGGACAATGATGTTTTAAATTGGATTTTCTAAGGAAACTAAGTTTTATAAATTAAAAGTAGAGTTTTGGCTTTTCGCTGAATTTCGTTGTTTGTATGTTTGGGACGCGTACTGAGTGACTTACACGTCACTCACGCGTGTTTGGTTAGTTTTCAGGTGCAGATTGAGTGCTATCGAGTTCCAGTGCCGGAGTCGGAGCTTCTAGCCGCACATTGTTTCCTAAAGGTGAGCCTTAGTTACAGCTATTTAATTTTACTGTAATTAGTGTAATTTTGCTCATGCTACTATGATTTAGGTAACGTGCTCGGATTCGAGGCGTTACAGAACCTCCACAGGCAAGCCTCTATTCTTCATGTAGCTCCAATAGCATCCTTTGAGAGAGCGAAGGCTGTATTATCTCAATTCTCCACTCCTTCTTTCTCTCTGACATTCACTGGAGTCGTCAGTGATGTTGGATCCTTAAGCTTCACTAGAGGGGGGTGAATAATGAATAACAAAATATTTTACAAATTAAATATTTATACTTCATTCTCAAGCAAACAGGACAATGATTTGAAAAGTAAGGTAATTCATGCAAAGAAGGGGATGAGAGGTAATGAAAAAACACAGAGAATTTTGTAGTGGTTCGGCCAAACCCTGGCCTAGTCCACTTCTCGAGACACCCTCGAGAGTTCCCTTTAACTACTTAATGTAAACACTTATTTGATCGACAAATCTTTGCCTACAACTGCAAACCGCGAAACCTTCTCTCAACTAAAGAATTACAATAATTGCTTGATAACACAAACTTGAATCTTTCCCGCAAATGCCAATTTCTTGATAACCTCTTTGAATTAGTGGACTTGGGAGAAATTTTGCTAAGAATATGAATGGAGCTTTTAAGTAAAGACAGTAATACGAGGGGAAAGGGATTAGTAATGCTTAATGAACTTAAGGAGTGATTAGGAGGTCTTTTTATAGGTTTAAGAAGAGAAAATATTGTGTCTACCAACTAGTACAACGGCTAGTTACTTCGGAAGACCGGTCATGTTTCGAAGAGTCGTTTTTCTTTTTAATAGTGCTTCTTATGCGCAATTCGGTATGCTGAAATAACTTCGGTATACCGAAATCTTTTGATTCGAAATGTTGAAAGTATCCAGTGTACCGTTTTGATCTCTGCTTCTATTCTTTGCCTTTTGTATTTCGGTGTGTCGTGTCATGTACCGATTTTTCTTAATTCGGTATGTCGAATTTGTTCGGAGTACCGATTTTCATCTTACAATTACAGAAGTTCTCAAACCACTTTTTCTCATACGGTATACCATTATTTTTCGGTATGCCGTTTTTACACCATTTTTGAATTAATAATAAGTACAATAAAACTTTACACTTTAGTACACGAATTATCATAGAACCCTTTTTTGCATCCTTCATTCTCGCCACTGTGATAATTCACCTGTGGTCTTTGATACAACAATAATTCTCAAACTATTTCGTTAGATTATATTGAATTACTTTTGTTATCATCAAAATCATCATAAATTACTCTTTTATTCCAACAGGTGATGGAGAGGTTTTCATCCCTCGTGGCGTGCTCAGGCTCCAGACAAGGTCAATGACCTCCAGATGCAATGCGATCACGTCACGGTTGTTTCTCCTTCCCTTCCCTTCACTGTGACGGTCCTGATTGTGGCTCTCGTTGTAGTCTTGCTAGAGTTGTGGCGGCAGATGTATGGGAGATGATCTAGACTCTCTTTCTTAATGTGATCAGTTTCTTTTTCCTTACTCTGGAGCATTTCTTCACTGTGACAGTCCTCACAAACCTCAAACGGAATTCACCGAACTCAAATAGAGCTCAACAGGGTGAACTCCGACGAGCTAGGTGGGAGGAATGATCCATAGTATCATTATTTGTTTAAAATGCATGTTTCAACTCCATTTTTGCTTTATTTGGCTATTTTACCGTTAGTTACAAATAACTCCCTTTTCAACCTACGGATTCCTTTCGTCCTTACCCACCCCTCACTTGATTGCAAATTTCAACCATTGACATCCTTTCTGAGTGGGTTGAAACCATTGATTGAGATATACTTGATGACGATAGGGAAAAAGCTCAAGATCTTCTTGTGATTTTGACGAAGCTTGAGAACGTCAGTTTATTGAGAAAAAAGAGGAAAAAAAGGTTTGGGAAAGAAGGAGAAATGGGAAAATTTTGGTAGTAAAGTTGGATTTACGGTTTATGACGTAAAAAAAATGGAAGAAGAAGATGAAAAAGAAGGACAAATTTGTCTGAAAGAAATATTATAATTTGTAAAGGACATATGACCCTTCCTTCAAACTTAACGTAAGGAAATTGTTGTTTAACGAAGGTAGTTGAAGAAGGACAAGTTGTAATGAAAAAAAATTAAGGTACTAAGTCGAAAAATTCGAATAAGTGAGAGAGGTAAATGGCAAAAGATCAGAAAAAAAACAAATTTATCTGAAAGAAATATTATAAAGATTACGTGACTCTTCATACTTGACGGAAGGGTCTTGTTGTTTAATAGAGACAGTTGAAAGAGGTAAGTTATAACGAAAAAAAGTTCAAGATATCAAGCAGAAAAACGTGAATAGTTGAGAAAACTAAACTGTAATTTAACTCATAATAAATGGTTCAAACTTGTCTTATAACCCAACATAAACTAAATTTTGTTCTCCAATTTAGTTAGATACGATAATACGGTAAGTTGCTTATACTTTGCTCATTGAAGATATAAAACCCAATTTCAAACATGAACCTGGTTTGACCAGAAAAAAATTTGTGAACGAACATGAAGTTGGTGAAATATTTTTTAATTACCTATGTCCCTTTATGCATGGTAGTAGCACACTTCACTTTCTTCTTTTTCTTTTTTGTTACAAAGTTATGCACCCATTGTGTAAAGGGTCTCCTATAATTTAGTTAAACAGCCCGTTCTCCAAACACGACAGGCGAGCGTGACCTCTCTCTCTCTCTTGGCACACAACTCACCATCACAAGTCTGGAAAGATAATACAACAATTCCAGTTGTAGAATCAACTAGGAGGTAAGCCATCCGCTTCAAGTGTTCATCATCCTTGGGCATGATTCGAGTGCCCATCCATGAAATATAGTGTAGCATTTCCTGGTTGTGGAGTCAACTTGCTTGGAGGTCTGCCGACAATCACTGTAGGCATGGCATTATTGAGATTCCTGAAGTCTAAATAGATATATGAATCTTGTTCTTTCCCTAAGTGGCTGGTACCATGTTATCCACCCAATCTTCATTAATAAGGCTTAGGTAGGCTTAAGCCCAAAAGTACTATTCTCTAAAACTTCAGTCCAAGCCCGTTCCCATTGAATTTTTTTTTTTTTTT
>JAMKQA010063483.1:0-12669 GCA_024699735.1 Posidonia australis | reverse complement strand
ACCTCAACCGTAATGTTCACAGCGACAACAAGAGTATCATACCTCCCCATCATGCCACAAGACACCTCAACCCTAGCCTTGAGATGACAGTTAAGGAGTCTCATACCCTCAGGACCGAACGCCCCTCAGCCACAGGTATCTCGGCCCTCGACCTCAACCAAGGAGTCACACCCGACCACCAAAGAATGTCGTCACATTCCCAAGTCCCGACGACACGATCCCACACTGTCTCGGCCTGCACATAGAAAACTAGGAAAACATTTTCCAAAATAGGCCAACTATCTTTTTGAAATCATTTCCCAAAACCATTTTCATATCTTTGAAAACTCTTCCAAAACCTCGACAAAGCAGCACATCAGGTGTCTTAAGGGACCACCATTGATGGCCCACAGTCCCCCCTCAATGGGACAAAACAAACCAATCCGGAAAACCCTTGGAAATCATATTTTACGAACACATTTGTGCCCAGATTCGGCATACCGAAAAAAGATTTGGTATGCTGAAAATCCTTGGTTCGGTAAGCCGATTTAGATCGGTCGACCGAATCAGGTCAACAGTCAACACTCAAGCCAAATTTGGTATACCAAAAATGGTTCGGTCGACCAAAATCTCCTGATTCAATTGACCATCCAAAATCGGACGATCGAACTTCAACAAGAGGACCAAACTAACAGAAAAACGTTATACCGAAATAGTTCGATATGTCGAATTCCATGAAAAACAGAAAATGGCCCAAACCTTATAGTTCGAAATCTTTCCAACTAGGACCTCCGATCGGACCTTCTAAACAAACACCAAAAATCTTACATAAAACATAAAATCTAGACCCTCATGTCTACTCTAAATCCCAACAAACAAAACTAAAATCCATTCACCATGCATCAAGATATAAAATCGGAATGGCAGAAGGGTCAAAAGGACCCAAAATGCAACCATCGGCATAAATGCCTATAAATCCACCATAAATTCTCATAAAGTCACAATAAATTCTAGGAATGTAAATTTACCTAGATTTCATGAAACACTATCAATTTCTACCATTTTTATGGTTTCTATTATAGGGATTGGAGATACATACCTGAAAATGAGCTCTGACGATCCTTCAGCCAACTCTGACGACCATGATGCAACCATGGCCATGGGAGCACTCCACACGAGCTCCACACGCCGCCACGAGTCGCCGCACACCATTGCCGGCCCTCGAGCACACCGAGCAAAGAGGAGGATGCGGGGAGGAGAGGAACAAGGGAGGGAGAGTGAGAGAGTGAGACGAGAGGGAGTGAGTGGAGGGAGAGAGAATGAGTGGAGGGGGAAAAGAGGAGGCTGGCGTGCTCGGGACAATGAGAAGTGCGTAGGGGAAGAGGGGAGAAGCTTGTGTCATGCGTGTTGGAGGGTCTTGGCTTAAAAGCCATGTAGGGAGAGTAGGTGGTCGCGTGCATGCCAACCTTCCCCCAACTGCCAACCTCGCCAACCACCACATGAACCCAACCACCCACCATAGCCACGAGGCCAACTGCTAGCCTCAACCACCGGCCCACAACGTGGGCCCGACACAGACCCACAGTCGGGCCCCACATGCACAATGCCACAATACACAGTGCCAACCATGCACAAGGGCACACAAATAGAAGCCGACTCACAAGGCCCAAGCCCAAAAGCACAAAACCACACAACGGGCCTTGGAATAGTAACACCCGTCCAGGAATAAAATTCATAAAATGTAAATAATTAAAAAAATGAATTTTACAGGTGTTACAACACTCGTCAGTGGCCAGGGATTGCGGAGGGTTGCCAAAGGAGCACCGCTCAGGGTGGAGGTTGCTGGAGTGCCGATCCATGTGCGCGGCCCTCCTTCCTTCCTTATATTCCTTCGTTTTGGGAAAATGGGTTAAATGCATGAAAATAATGTAAAATGCATGATAAATCATGGAAAAATAGTAGGAATGACTTGAATGGGTGGAGATCATACTAGGTTGTATGATTTTTGTAGGTTTTTGGTAGAAAATGGAATGCATGCTACTGTATTGTAAAATGAGTTTCATGCCTTCATGATTTTATTTAGAATAGCATGCTTAATGGATTTAAGAATGGATTGAGGGGTTTTGAAGTAGACTTGGAGGTCTACACCCAATGTTTTATTCAAGATTGGTGTGGTATGTTTGTTGTGTCCGCCAGAGGTCCCAATTTCGACGAACTAATGGGTAGGGCACAGGGGAGGTTTACTGAAATTGGGAATTTCGGTATACCGATTCTTGTTCGGCATACCATTTTTCCATCAGTATTCGACCAGAGACCCTAATTTGGTAGATCAAAAATATTCAGTCTTCCGTTTTAAGGGATTTCATTTGACCGAAATAGGGATTTTCGGGTGACCGAATCCCAAATTTAGTCGACCATTCTGGGTATCTAATGCCCAGTTTGATATATTGATCTGGTTCAGTCTGCCGAATCAGACCCTTGGGCCATGCGAATAAGAATGCATGAAAAATGGAAATAGATGGTTCTAAATGGATAATGGACATGTAGTAATGAGGTTTTCCTCATGTGGAAGGCATGGAGGAGTATAGAATTCAATAATGAAATTGAATATGGTTTTAGGCTTGAGGCCTCAAAAATGAAAGAAATTGATAAGTGTTTGGTTTGATGTGATTTTTGGGCATGAGACCCATTAATAAATATGAATGCTTGGTTTTTGTATGATGTTGAGTCTGGGACCCAAATAGAGGGTCATGATTAGCTTGAGAATGATTCCCCGCAAAGAAAAGACAATTAGTAATCGTTTTGAAAAGAAAACCCAAGAGTTTTGAAAAAGAAATGATAATGTGTTGTGGAGCCACGAGGGTTGGTGTCGATAATGTTGTAGGAGTATGAGACTCCAATGAAACCAATTGTCGAATACGACCGTGGTTCCCAATGGGAGACCACGAGCGGTTGGTGTTGGCAATTGGTATGAGACCGATTGCCAGTGGGAGACCACGAGGGGTTGGTGTTGGCAATTGGTATGAGATCGATTGTCAGATACGACCGTGGTCCGAGTGTGAGAAAGTGTTGGTTGAACCTGGGTATAAGAACCTAGGTGTTCGAGTCACCGATGGGATGTCAGAAAAGACATATCCCTATGCATATGAATTGAAATTGAGGCATGTTGGGTAGGACAGTGTCCTCCTGCACGGGAAACATCAACGCGGTAGTGCAGGGAGGTAAGGAAAATGGTCTTCTCACCTACTATACTTGTGTGCCCAATTACCTCTGATCAAAGTAACACTAATAAGAAAAGTAGAAATAAGATGTGTGGTTTTAGCTAGAATTAGACTTGTGCCTTGCCTTTAGATTCTAGTGACAAATGAGGATTATGTTTTAACCAGTTGCCAGCCAATGTATATGGTTTTGTTTTGAGTCCTATAAGGCCATGTGTTTTAGGTTAGATTTGGTCAAGAATGTGGATTTCTCGAAATACATAAAAAAGTTTAAAGATGCATAGATTGAAAAAGAGAATGTGAGCTTTTGAAAAAGGCATGTTTTGAATAGAGATTCCAAATGTTTTAAAAACAAACGATGTTTTGGGATTGATTTTGGAAACCAAGTTTTGTAATAGTCTAGTGTAACACCTGTAAATTCAATTTGTAATTATTTACATCTTAATGAATTTATTCCTAGAAGGGTGTTACTGTTCCAAGGGCCATTTGTGTGATTTTGTGATTTTCGAGTTGGGCCTCGTAGGGCGGCTTCTGATTGTATATTCCTGTACGTGGTTGGCACTGTGTATTGTGGCACTGCGCTTGTAGGCCTATGTGTGGGTCCGTGTGGGACCCGTATTGTGGGCTAGTTGTTGTGGGTGGTGGTTAGATGGTGTGGCCGGTGAGTTCGTGTGGGGTGCTGGTGGTTGGAATGCGTAGGTGAGCATGCGTCCAGCTACCACGTGCATAGGGCTTTATAAGCCCACTCGTGCCGCACTCTGTCGCTTGTGGTCCACCTTCTTCTTCTTTCTTCTCCTCCTCCTCAGCGCTCACCTTTCCTCCCCCACCTTTCCATCCCTTCCTCCTTATCCCTTCTCCTTCCCCCACCCCTTTCTTTTCGCCACCTGTCACCCCCATTCTTCCCCCCCTCTATTCCGTGCATTGGCAAGAGAGAAGGAGAGAGAGAGTGTGTGAGTGAGAGAAGCAGAGGATTCATGGGGTTGGTCATCGATGTGGCGGGTTCTCTGAAGGTCGAGGAAGCTTCCATGGACATCATGGTCGCTGGTGGAGGTCGATGGCTGGCTAGAGGGTGCGTTGGGTCGTCGAAGCTCATTTTAGGTTCGTACCTCCAATCCAATGAGTAGAAATCATGTAAAATGCTAGAATTGCCTACGATGCATGTAATCTAGGCTAAATTTAATATTTCGGAATTTTTGGGAATTTATTGTGGCATTTATGGTTGTGGTTGTGGTTTTTGGTTTCTCTGCGCACCTTGGCTTTGTGATTTTATTCCAAGAGCTATGCTTAATGGATTCTAGTTTTGTTTGTGTGGATTTGGAGTAGGCTCGATGGTCTACCTCATATGTTTTATTCGAAATTTTTGGTGGTTGTTTGGTTGGTCCACCTTTGTTCCCACTTTGGATGAGTTTTGGGTCTCCTACTGCAGGCTGTTTGAATTTTGATAGAAAACTGGGAGTGAAAGCCAATCACGCGGGCCACATGCATGGGTCTGGGAGTGGTTCTGGCCCCCTGGTCCAAGCTCTGTTAGCATTCAGATGAAAATGCCAAGGGTGCAGGCCAGATGCACGGTCTACATGCGTTGGTCTGGTAGGGCATTTTTGAAGGTATTTCCTAGATTTTTGGAAAATGTATTTTGAATGCAATGATTTTCCGAATTGGTTTGTTTTGCCCATTTGAGATGGGATTGTGGGCCATTAGTGGTGGTCTCGTGGGACACCTTATGTGTGGTTTTGTCATGGTTTTGAAAGAATTTCCAAAGATATAAAATGGTTTTCAAAGAGATGTGTTGGCCCATTTTGGAAAATAATTTTCCTGATTTTCTATTTGTGGGCCGAGATACCGTGGGATCATATCGTCGGGACTAGGGAATGTGACAACATTCTCTAGTGGTCGGGCACATCTCTTGGGTTGAGATCAGGGGCTAAGATACCTAAGGTTGAGGGTCATCAGGTCTTGGAGGTATGAGACTCCCTAACTGTCGTCTCGAGGCTAGGGTTGTGGTCCGTGGGTTGAGGTGTCTTATGGCATGATGGAGAGGTATGATTCTCCTGCTGTCTCTATGAGCACTGTGGCTCCAGTGTTGTCGTGTGTGAAGGTATGACACTCCCTCCTGAGTACTATGTGGAGGACGCCATAAGGAGGCGTACCCTCTGATGACTAGTGCGGGTGGGACACATGTCCCGTAGTTGGTAGCATCCTGAGAGACAAGACTGCTTTCCTCGGTAGGAGTTGGCTCTGTGAAGGTTCTCCAGGTGGGAGGATCGTGGGACGGTGGTTGGCTCCTGAACAGGGTAGCACACTGTGGCAGTGCATTGCACTTCAGTGGCTACTTGTGGCCAAAGTTGGTTGCCTGGCATCGGGCTTCCTGACTTACTATGTGTGGTTTTTGCCATTGAGGGCCTTGTTTGTGGTTTTGGGCTGGTAGAGCCTTGTCTGCTGTTTTGGCCAGTGTGGGCAGTGTTTACTGTGGTTTTCGGCCTATTCAGCTTGGTTGGTCAATTTTGGAGGTTTTGGAGAAATGATTGTGAAATGAATTTAAAGGAACATTAATTATAGTTTTGTTTTTCGTTGTTTTCATGGAGTACGTGTTGGATGACTTTTGTCACTCATGCTTTTCTTCGTGGTTTTGGGTTGTAGGTGTAGAAATGAAGATGGGTTTTAGCATAGTGCATATAGTCCGAGGTCTCGTAGCTGCATACACAGGTTCCTGGTAGTTGATATTTCTATTTAGCTTTTAATTGCTTGTAATTTAATTTGCTTTAAATTATTATAGAAAATTGGGAGCGTGACATCTAAGCTTGTGTTTTCTCGCTATTTTGCTGTGGTTTTCTGTGTAGGGAGCATACTCGGTGACTTGGATGTCACTCACACATGCTTTGTATGGTTTCAAGTGCAGGTAGTGTAGTCTAGTTCCGATGCTCGTGTAGGTGCCATTAGCTGCACATTGTTCTTGGAGGTGTGCCTTAGTTATTTGTAGTTATTTAATTACTGCTGTAATTGTTGTTATTGCTTGTGATACTACGATTTAGGTAGCGTACACGGATTTGAGGCATTACATTAATACACCCCGTTCTCCTCATGTATGGAAGACAGAGAGAGGGGAGGGAGAAAATGAGATAGAGAGAGTAGGAGGAAGGAGTGAGCCACTGGATTTCCATCGCCGCTGGAGTACACCATCACTAGATGTTGTGACTAGGAGGCAGAGCACATTGTCAGTGCCACTTGGACATCAGGGGAGGCTCACTGGAGTTCGTCGGAGAGCTCGTTGGTGTTGGGAATCGCCAGCGATCTTAAACTGTGTACGCATTTCCGTCCCTTTTTTAATTCTTAGAGATCATGCCTAGCTGTATTTTGATGTGGTAAAGATCATGGATGCATGAGAAGCAAGAATGGCATGCTTGTGGATGATTTAGGGATTTTCCAGAGATTTCCTTGGATATTGAGAAAAATCATGTTAATAAATGAGGATAAATATGATTCTTGTGAAATCTATGCTATGGACATGTTTTGTTTGCCTTGAAATGCATGTTTTAAACTTTGAATTAGCCTGGTGTGACTTCACTCAAGATTCGGTGGATTTACAAAGGTTTAAATATATGGGTTCTATGTGTGTTTTCTGCACTGACCGTATAAGGGTTAGGTAATTTTCACTAGCGAAAATCACTAGCAGATTCTACTGGTAGAAATTAGTGGTGGGTCTCACTAGCGAAAATAGCTAGTGGATCTAGGTGGCGATTTTGACTGGCGGAAATGACCAGCGAATCCAACGTTTTCAGTAACTCATAACCTATCTTTAGTAATTGTGCTTTGACAAAAATGTGAATAAATCCTATTATTACATGTGGACTAATAAATGATTAATTGCATGAGATCATGAGAACCATGAGGTTATAAACAAATGTGAAATAAAGTGTAATGAAAATAATTTCCTAAAACAAGTAGGAAATGCCTAGAAATGGTTATGAACCAATAAATGGATGAATAGTGTGATCATGGTTAGTGAAAACCATGAATGTGAATATAAATGATTGAGAATGAGTTTTGGTAATGATTTTGAAAGTGATATAAAAGAGTTTTCAAGGAAGTTGCATATGTTTTAAATGATTTACTAAGATTTGTAGGAACCACATAAAAGCCAATTGACCGTACGGACAAGGGGTAGTAAGACCTTTAAGTAGTCGGGGACGGGCCTAGGCTATGGTTGCCAACTTGGTTCGGGGAGAGAGCCTCGTGATTGTGTGTAACGTAGTACTGTAGGACCCGAGAGATGATAAACCCGAAGATCCCTTATTACAAGTGTTGGTTAGGTCTAGGGTTAGAGTCCCTAGGTACTCGTAGACCCAAGGGCGTCATAGAGTATACACACTCCGTGCTGTTACCAGTAAGGGTATGCCAGTTTGAGGTTGTGGCCAGGGTGGTTGAACTCCTACGCGAAGTGGTTCACCGTGGCACTGTAGTGTGACGAGGATGGAGCCTCACCAACTGCTTGTAGCCAGTGTTAAGATTTTTGGGCTTCACTAGAAGGGAGGTGAATTACATGCAATATTTAATGTTTGTTTAGCAATTTCCAAGTTTTTAAGCAAATGACAAGTAAATTGAAGAGTTTGGATATTAAACTAAAACATACAGAGAATGAGATGAGAGACATTGAATATAAACACAATGATGTATAGTGCTTCAGCCTCCCTGGCATTGTCCACTCTTTGAGAAAACTCCTTGAGAGTTATCTTATAACTTGATCTTGTTCTAGGCCAAGATCGTGCCGAACACCCTTGACGAATTCTTGTCAAGCTCCACAAAAACCACGGCTTCCTTCTCCCAACCAAAGAAGAACTTTTACACTTATGTTTTACAGCCCTTTTTCTATAATCTCCCAAACTCAATTTGGCTATGTGGATGAATGGAATTAGAGCTCTTCTTGCCTTGGGAGTATCTCAAATATAGGAGAGGAATGCTTGGAAACTAAAGTAGCTTGAAGCTCTATATCGGTAGGAAGTATATTAGTCTTACATAGGTGAAGAATGGAGGCCTATTTATAGGAAAACAAGGGTATAAGAATGTGTTTAACGTCTCTCTAAGAGCTACTAGTTCGGTATGCCGAAATCAAAATGATCAAACGAAATCTGCAATGATCGAGCATTTTGGTAGACCAAAAATAATTTGGTGTGCTGAAAACCTCTTATTTGGTATGCCGGTGAATTTCGATATGCCGTTCTAGGTTTCTATTCTGATTTTTCTAATCTGCACTTATTTTGGTATACCAAGGAAATTCGGTATGTCGAAAATGTCTTTAGTCCTATAATGAATGTTTTTCAATGAATGGTTGATTTTGGGGCTAAAACAATTTTCCTATGACTTTATGGGGATATTTGGGAGATTATTACAAGTTCTTAGATGTACATGAATAAATAGAGAATTACATCAAAAATAATTACAAAGATAACTTTTCATTTTCTTCTTCTTTCATCATCTTGAGTTCATATTGGTGGCACATAGATCTATTTCTTCTTCAAATATCATCCCTTTTATGCTTTAATCTTCAGAGTCCTTCAATAATATTCTTTACAGAACTATGAAATATTCTCATAAAGCACATTAGTCTTTTGTTATCATCAAAATTCGGATAAGGCTAATTGTAGACACCCCAATTTTGAGGTCATTTGGCAGCAGGCTCCTCTAAATGATGCTCTGGTCGCAACCACCAAAATTATAGCCCACACAAGTCCAATCAGGCCCACACTAGCCCACCTGACCCAATTTAACTTAAAATCCAATAAAACCCTAGAATCCACTTAATCCAATTAACATCTACCTAAAAATCCAAATAAAACCCACTCAAACCCACTTAAAATCCAATAAAAAGCCTAATTAATCAAATTCTAAACCCTAATCAAGTGAAAAGAAATTAAAATTTAAAATCCATTAAATAAGACAAAAACCCTAATTCAAGCTTAATTCAAATTAAATCACTTAAAAATCCAAATAAATAAGTAAAAACCATAATCCACAGAAAATCCTAAGTAATAAAAATCCAAAACCCTAATTAATCCAAAAGCCCAAAATAAACACAAAAACCCTAAATAAACATAAAAATCCTAATTAATAAATCCATAAACCCTAATTAATCCAAAAATCCCTAAATAAACCCTAATTAAAACTCAAAACCCTAATTTCAAATTAATTAAATAAAACCCTAAATCCAAAATTAATAATCACATTTATCTCACAAAATCCTAATAAAAAACTTAAAATTAAAACCCTAAAATCCATAAAAATTCCAAACCCAAAATAAAATAAGAAAACTGAAAATAATTAAAACCTTGATTTAAAACCAACTAATTAAACCTTAATCACAAACTTAATTAAAATCATAAAACATAAACAAAATGTCTAAATTAAAATCCAAAACCCAAATTTGCAATTCCAAATCAAAACCCTAAAAAATCCCTAAAAAATTCATGAAAAAATCAAACCTAAACTAATTAAAACCTTAATTAAACCTTAAATCACAAAATTAAGAGATTAAATCAAACCCACAAAACCCCATTAAAATCTTATAATCAAAACCCTAAAAAGTCCAAAATAAAAATGAAAACAAAAATCCAAATAAAAAGCCCAAAAACCAAGCCCAATAAACCCAACACTATTTCATTTAAGAATTCAATTCAAAACTTTAGAAAAATCAAAAAATAATTTCGACGACCCTATTTTTCCAGCGAAAACTCCGACGAGCAATCCTGAGAAATCCGGAGCAAATCTCAGCCTCCGAGATACTTGGCCAACCACCTCTAGGTCATGCCCGATCCAACGACGCTGATGGGCTGAGGGGAGGAGGATCAACGGCGGAGAACCGACTCACCGGAGTATAAAGCCCCTCGACGTCAACAGAAGGAAAAACTTTTTGCCAGAGCCTTTCCACAGAATTTCAGACCTTCTTCAACCTTCGAGCCTCCTTCCCAACGAGCCCCGAGCCCAGCCAAAGCCTCACATCCAAGTTGCCCTCAGCCTCCAGCCATTGGTGGGCAGATCGGAGCATTGTCGGAGCGTCTTGCCACTGCTAGAGCTCACGGACAGCCACTCAGGTAGCCTTCTCTTCCCTTCTGGCATACCCCTTTAGTCCCTTAGAGCCTCTAGGACACGCCGCGAGGGAGTCAGGCTCCCCGCATGTCTCCAGCCCCCTCCTCCGGCGATGGGTTTACCATCCCTGGCGGCCCCGGGGTTCAGGCATAGCCCCCAAGGACCCTTCCACCATTCCTCCGCTCCTCTTCTCTTTCCTCTCCTCCTCCTCGTTCCTCCCTCTGCCCCAGAAGAAGCCCGCTCGACTGCGCCACCGCAGTCGCCGTCGCACGCCATCGAGGTGCCCCACGCCGCTCCGACACCTCCCGCTCCAAGCCAAGGCCTCCGGAGGACTCCCCCCCGTGCGCTGAAGCCTCCTGCGGCGCTTCTCCGTTGCCAGAGCCCCTGCAACGCCCCAGCCACCGCCGCAGAGCCCCTCGCCGGAGCGCGATGTGGGGGGAGCCTTCCAGGCTGCCCTAGGCCAAGTTGATGCTCCCTGGAGCTCCGTCGTGTCGCCATGATGCTCCTCCGGCCTTCCTACCCCTTTTCAGCCCCTAGAGAGCCTCCAGGAAGTCGCCGGAGAAGATCGCTGCCGGCAAAGTGCTGGTGATCTTCGACGATCTTCGAATGGGCCTTTTATGGCCCATTCTTGTTAGTTTTTGGTTTTTGCAATTCAGTCTTCGTTTTATTACATTTCAGTCATTTTTTATCACATTTGGGTCCAGACATTTTCATTTTAATCCCTAATGTTTTAAAATATTCTTTATTTCTTTATTTGCCTGTGAATTTTGCATTTTGCCCCTGAAGAGTTCATCTTTTAATTCTTAACAAATTGATGCATATTTTTATCACATTTAGGTCTTGAAAATTTACATTTTGCCCCTGAATGTCTTTAAAACAAGTTTTCTCTGTGAACTTCTCATTCTGAACCCTGAATATTTTTAAATTTGCACTGATAATCATTAAAATGGGTTTTTTTATCACATTTAAACCCTGAAAATTTGCATTTAAGCCCCTGAATGGTTTCTAAATGAGTTTTCTCTATGAATTTTGCAATCTGAGCCCTGAATTGTTCAAAAATTACACTGTTCTTCATGAAAATTGAATTTTCCTTACAGTTTGGTCCTGAAAATTTGCATTTAACCCTTAGAACTTAAAAAAATGAGTTTTTCACTGTGAATTTTGCATTTTAAACCTCAGATTTCTTCATAATTGCTCTGACCAACATAAAAGCCTCATTTTTGTCATAATCAGACCCTAGAATTTTGCAGAAAGTCCCTGGATTCACATTAGAGTGCTTTTGAACATGAAATTTACATTTTGACCCTTAAATTATTTCTAAATCCATCATTTAGGGTTGTTAAATGTTTTCTATCATATTTTGGACTATTTTCCACTCTTATTGTGCATTTGATCACATATTCTATTTTAAAATCATGTTTTCACTAGGATTTGATCTTTAACTTCACACATTGGCCACATTTGCAGTAATGTGTAAATTTTACACTTTAGACCCTGACTTTTCAGGAAATTATCTAAGTGCAAATTTTACATCCCTGTGCCACATTGACATTGGACCCATCATTTTCATGTTAGGATAAATGTCATGAGCATATTTTTCATCCAATTTCTCAGTCTTTTCTGTGAATTTTGCATTTTGGCCCCTATGTTTATCCCTTATTGCGCTTACATCTTTTTATTGATTTTCTCTTCCTTGCTTCTTGCAAATAACATATTCTAGACATTTGGCACACTTTTTGACACAACTTAGGCCATGCATCATTTTCACGTAGGCATTTATCTGTACATTTCATATCCTTTTTTCCTCACATGTGCATCTAGCGAGCCAACATCTCATGCCATTTCTTTAGTGGGTTCCTTTCTCCACTTTATCTTCAAAATCCATTATCTAATGTCCAATTTGATTTACTTTAATCCTACATTCCAGAATTTTGATTTGATTTGGATTTCATCGCCTGAGGGCGTACATTAATAGGCCTGAGGGCCGACATTGTCCCCACTACGAATTATTTTCCCCTTTTTAATTTTCATGACTTTTTCCATGATTCCGATTCACTTTGCATTAAGAGTTTCTTATCCAATATCCGATTTGATTGTCTTTGATCCTACATTTCAGATTTTTGATTTGATTTGGATTTCATCACCCAAGGGCGTACATTAACAGGCCTGAGGGTCGACATTTGTCCCTACCATGGATTATTTTTCCCTTTTTGACTTTCACGACTTTTTTATGATTCCGAGGACTAGGGTTGACTTGGCTTGTCATCTATTTGATATCATTATGTTTTTTAGAAGTGTTCTTTAACAAAACATCGTCATTTCATGTGGTTTTTCGCAATTTTGTCAATTCCTGTGGATTTCTCCGCAATTCTCACACATCGTCTTGCACATCCAT
>JAMKQA010063482.1:0-10155 GCA_024699735.1 Posidonia australis | reverse complement strand
TTGAGGTGACTCATTGATAAGACTCCAGATGTTGCTTTGGATGAGGCTGACCCTTGAACCAACCCAAACCCGTAGCAAGCCCGCAGCCCAATTAGAAAACCAGACCAGTAGGGGAGAGCACCTAGCTAGCACACTTACCTAGCACACCTAGCTAGCACACTTCCCTAGAACTCTTAGCTAGCACACCTAGCTAGCACATTTATCAAGCACACCAAGCAGGCGCACATCACAGGCGCACATACACGACGCACATCCTAGGCGCACACCACTTCGCAGGCTGCGGGCTGCTAGCTTTCCACCTCCCATGGCTGTTACCTCTAGCAACGAATATGCCATGGAATCTTCCAAGATTTTCATCTGCGAGGCTCTCCCCATTCCCATGAGTTACCCATGAGAAAATCCTATATAAGGACACCCATAGGCAACCATTAGAAGAGGTTAGAAAATCCTGAATTCAGCCATTCTGTTTTGAGCCAGCTTCCTACACGAGTTTCTCCTTCTTTCCAGCAGCTTATTTTCGTTCTCTGGAGCACTCCTTTGCGTCCTAAAGCCTCCTTGGTCCCTCCAAAGCAACAAGGATCTCTTTATTTCTGATATTTCAAGAAGGAACATCTTGAGAGGTAGGCTTTCTACCTCCTCTTTATCCTTTGAATCTCATTTTAGAAACATGATAAAACATGCTTGAAACCTTACATATGGACTGATTTATTCCATGTTTTCGTAAAGCTTTATGATAAACATGCTTGCTCTCCATGCAAAATAATCTCTATGCTAATCCATACATTTGTTTCTAGTGTAAAATCTACATGAGTTATCTCCTTTTATCATTTTCTTGCACATAGCATTTTGCCATGCACTTATATGTTCTCGCACATAGAAATATGCTTATGATCATCATTTACATATGTTCTGATTGGCAATATCCAGATCATGTTTGTTCTTAGGTATTATGCATGTTTTCATACATGAACCCATCAACTTGTTTTGGTTTCGAATGCATGATTTACATTCTCTGTTGGGATGGATTCTGGATCAGATTGCAGTCTGATCCAAACTCCCTAGGATGCACTACTCAGGCACACCTCTCCAGCACACCACTTTGGCACACCCAGCAGGCGCGCCAGACTGGTCCAGAGAATAGAACACTCGCATTGCATCATTGCTTGCGTGACTTTATCGCAGAGTTTTGAACTGGTTCCTTTTATGACTGATTCTCTGATGTACCATGATATCACCTGCATGTTTTCAGCTTTGATCGGATTGCTTTCCGACTATTTTCTCTATTTTTATATTCAGTTCTAGGCTGAATCTAGTAGGTCGATTGCACCTTACTCCTTTGTGGAGAACCATGTGCATTGCCCCATGATCCGGTGGTCTGACTGAATCGTGCATTCTTCATCTAGTTCAAATAGGTGGGACCTTGTGTGAGGCTACCAGCCCTTGAGCTCAAGGTCATTGCATTTGCATTTCTTGCACTTTTAATGCGTGTTTTTTCTGAGTTTTACAGAATGATTCTACTGCATACTTTTCCAGAGTGCATCCTCTGATGTTTTGGTTTTGTGCGGCTTTCTGATTTTTTTCCTCAACATGTTTTCCTGGCCCAACTAGACGCACATAGGTGGTGCACCAGACTGGACCACCAGTCTGGCACACCAAATAGGCGCAATGGCCTGTTTTCACTAGCACACAACATGTTTTTCATATGTTTTGCTTGCTTTCTCGACCCGATTTGCTTCTGGGTTTTCCTTTGGTTTTCTTCCATGATGCATTAGGAAGGCACACCTTTGTTTTCAGCAGTTTTCATGCATTTTAGATTGCATTTAGGCATATAGAAAGCAAGGATGAAAACACGCTCCAGATATTAGATCTTCGATCTTATTATGCAATATTATTGCACCAACACTTGACCCAGCAGACGAGCGATATTTCTGAGCATTAAAACACACCCCTGCACATCATGCACCCATATTTTAGATACCACACGCATTAGCATGGCATGGCATATCGCCCTCGGGCTTACAGCAAAAGGCTGCAAAGCCGAAATTCCAATAGCAAGAGAGAAACCAACAGAAGACCGATTTATCGGGCGTACGAGGGTGCCTAACACCTTCCTCGTACGTAATAGGGATCCTTACCCGCATTTCTGGTTTACGAAGACTTTTCTTTTATTGTTTTTTGTGATGTTCATGTTATATGGTTTTCCTCGTCTTCCATTTTAATAGACTGGGTGACGACTCCTGCATTTTTGCATTATTTTATTTTTACCGTGGCTTTGCCGACTTTGGCACATATATATTTGTTGCCGCCCCCCCAACGGCATGGTTACAGTTGGGATGCTCAGGTGTGCGGTGGCTGTGGCTAGATTGCCGAAATGGGTGGTGTCATGGCGAGAGGGTAGGCTCTGCCGATGAAACAAACGAGTGCTCTTGATGATGGAAAATGGCCAGCCCCCTTCCATGTTTGCATGGGAGGAAGGTTATATGGTTGGGAGACAAAAGGACAAGGAGCTCGAGCGTCAGGGAGGCCAGTAGATGTGGGAATGTAACGGGTTGTGTGGCTGCTAGGCTCAGTGAAACAGGGGCGATGCGCCATTGATGTGCACCACCTAGGTGCGCTTATATCGTGCGTGCAAATGGTGTGCCTATCTGGTGTGCTTGGCTTACTGTTGGGCTAGTTTCTGGGATTGTGGGCTTGGTTTAGTGGATTGGCTATAGCTTTTGGCTAGGTTGGAGTGAAATGGGCTTTGGTATTGGGATGCGCCTCGTCACCGTTGGAGCAAACTCGGTTGGAGAGATCCATCTGTGAGTGGTTGCCAAATTGGGGTGCCAACAGATGTCCCTCCCTGAGCGAGGTTGGAGGGAAAGCTGAGACCAATGCTTAGGGCTGAAAAAGACACACCAATTGGTGCTAGCTAGGAAGTGGTATTTGCTATTGGCCTGAGCCACTTATTTGATGAAATACACCGAAAGTCATGACTCGTTATCGGAATGCAAATGCAAATGCAAAAACTATGCTAAAACAAACATAAATGCTGATGTAAATACAATGCTGGAATGTGAGTGCAAGTGCGAAAACCATGTTGTAAATATGGACACAAAAAGCATGATAAAACGTGAAAGCCAATGCAAATGCTACGCTATGTGAATGTAGGTGTTGATGGTGCATGTTGAATGCTAATGCTAGTGCACGATGAACTCTGCTAGGGATACGTGCAACTCTATGCAATGTCCATGCATGTAATAAATATGTGGTGTGAATGCCATGTAGACGTAGCGCGTTCCATGTCGATGATGATTATGCAAGTAGTGCCGACGGTGAATCACTAGCATTCAATGCTGCGGGAGGCATGTCGAGCATGCGATGCCAACGAGGTGATGATGCAGGTAAGCTGGTATTGTGGTCAATGCATGCGGTGTCGGGCATGCGATGCGATGTGTACCACGCCAAGCAAGTGGTGTCAAGGACAAGTCATTGGCATGCAATGCTATGGGTGGTGCATTGAACACACAGTGCTGGATGCGACAATGCAGATCTAGAGCATAATGCTATGATGGTGTCAATGTATGCTTGATGCCATACTAATGCAATGTGAAGTGACGAAATGCAATGCCTATATAATAACATGCAATGGTATGTAGTGAGGTGTAACGAGATGCAATATGCTATGCTTATGTAGGGGCATGCAGTGATATGTAGTGAGATGCAATGGGATGCAATGACATGTGATGATATGTTAATGCAGCGGTAAGTGACCATTTAAGGGCTAACCAACCTGAAAAGGCATGGTAGACCACGAAACTTGCACAAGAAGGAACATTAGAGAAGGTTGATGGGCCTACCAACCGACGGAAGGGGCATGATAAATTGACGGACTCATCATCGAATAGTTGGGGTTATCAGCCCGAGGAGAAGAGGGGCGTGGCAAGAACTAACGGGCTTGTCGATCGGATAGTTAGGGTTATCAGCCCAAAGAAGGACATGGCGAGTCTAAGACCTGCCTATCAGAAGATGAAGTACAAAAGAGATGATAGGCCAGTGAGCCTACAAGTAAAGAGGGGTAATGACAGATCCACAGACCAATCAACAGATGTAGAGAGCAAACTAGAGCACCACACCTGAAGGTGTGATAAAGGTCTGAATACAATCCTGTGGCAGTTAGGGGTGCCAACCGAAAATGTGGATGGGACTGATACGAAGGGTAGTCAAAATGCCCCTGGTATCAAGGAAAGGACAATTCGGGATGGAAGTGGAGGATAGATCAAGAGATACCAAGGCAGAAGCAGATGCCCTTAGTGTCGAGTCGAGCCATCCCAGGAGATGCTAAATACCACTTGAGAGTGTGCAATGGCCTTAAAGCGGACATGCAAAGATTTGCCAAAGAGCAGAAAAATGCAAACCTATTGACCATCACAGACCACCCAACGCAGTGGGCGGAGGGGAACAGACGAGTGTAGAAAGAGATGAAAAAAAAGAAAAGGAAGCAAGGGGTCAGGCTACAACTGTAGGGTACTCTAGACCATCGGACTTACTAATGATGGTTGAGGTGAGAAATGATGCTTGCTTGATAGAGTCTCTAAAGGCATGCATATTTGATTGCAACTCCGAATTAAGTTTGGAAGGTAGGATGCATTATGCTGAACTGTTGTGTGTGTGTGCCTTGAACAAGAAGCAGCTTTGAAGACGTCTAGTGAAAACCTACAAAACAATGCTGTGGATGGATTTTTGAGTGGGGTTAATGAAGATTGTTGTCGTGTCCACGCACTTTGACAGTCTTTGTGATCGCCACTTGTCCTTAGTTGAAGCTAGCTGACAAGACGCCTACGGGAGATGTGGTGGTGGTGGTTGTGTGGGTTCTCGGTTCACTGGGTCAGTGGTTGGATGTCGCCCAGTAGCGTCCTCGTGCATATGTAAAATTCTTTCCTTCAAAATAAACAAGAAAAAGAAAGGAATCTAGATTAGTCTAAGTGCAGTAACAATAATAGGAATAAACACTGAATAACATGAATAAGTAAGGTAAAATACTAACCAAGGGTTGTCACCACATGCATATGCCATGGGCTATATTATGTCATGCAATGGATTTATATAAATGAAAATGTATAAATGAAAAAAGAGGTACTCTCTTTCACCCTCGTGCACTTTGGAGTGGATGAAGGAAGTGGAGGCTGGTCCATTGGACCTTTAGAGGTGCATTTTAGCTTTGACTGAGGCTGGATCTTAGCTTCTAGGGTTTTGGACTAGGAGGAGGAAGCTATGATTCTCTCTTTCTCTTAGATTTCTCTCCTAGGGTTTGCATGGTGGCTCCTTAGAATTTTTGAAGTACCTTCCCTTAGGTTGAAGATCTAGGGGGTCTATTTATAGAGTTTGGGAGCTAGGGATCTCATCAAAGACGAGATATAAATCAAGGGCCACGATGAAATACACTTAAAAAGGTAGAAAATCGAGATATTATCTCGTCTTTCAATCGCCACTACAAGTGGTGACTAATCTGAAGATTCAAATTTCGTTGTACGTGGTGAATCACTGCTCAAAAGGCAAAGAAATCTGCCACCTCAGCTAGTCGCCTATACATGTGGCGACGAGCTACTAAAAAGGCGTAATTTTGAAAATCAAGATTGTAAAATATCCATTACAAATCTAATATCAAATATTGACCAAATCAATATTGAAAAAAATCATGCTTGTAATTGAAAATATTTTAAATTAATTTCCAAATTCAAAATTCACTTAAAATGTTTAGTAAATTGGATTTGAAAATCAAATCTTTAATAATTACAAGAAAACTCAATTAAAATCAATGATGTATTTGATTTGAAATAGATTGGCAATCATTTGAATATTTTGGATTTTATCTTTATTTTTTAGCATTATCATGAATTAAATATAAGCTATAACAATAAAATGTGATAACTTATCATAAATCTCATTTTTGGTAAAAATAAAGATAAGTGACCTTAATTAGCAAGTGATCCATATTTCTAGAATTTTCTAGAATTATTTGACATTTATAACGATTTATATGATAGGCATAGATATTTAAATATTAGAAAATTATAGAAATTATAATAATTATGGGAAAAAATCATAATAATATTTATAAATACCCCAACATTATATTAAAGACCAGGATGACAAAATATGTGGAGAAAGAGGTCCAGGATGTTAGTCACCTATTCATGTAGCGATGAGACTCGTTGCCTCTTAAAGTGGCAACTAGACTCATTGTCTCTCAACGTGGCAACTGGACTTGTCACCTTTCAACATGGCAACTAGGCATATTGCCTCTCAAGGTGGCAACTAGTCTTGTCGCCTCTCATGCTGGCAACTTCCTAGTCTTTCTATATTTTATCCCCTGTCTTTTATCATAATCCGTAGAGATGCATTAGAAACCCAGAAAAATATAAAAATTCTATGGGAAAAATCTAGAAGAAGGTTCGAGTCAAGCTCCTTAGCCATGTGATCTAGGGCGCCTCAATGGTTCCTATCCTAGGTAAACTCTAGGAAATGCGAAAATGGGATATCTACAAATGCAATATGCAAGCATAGATGTTTGAACAAGCAAGGTGTGCATAGAAATGATTACTGGAGTAGATTTTATTATTGCATGCAAGTATGTTGATGGATCACAAATGATTTCTATTGCTTAGCAAGTAAATATGCCTTATTGACTACATGCGATTTTTATTTTTTTTTCTCACTTGCTTGTTGCCCTTACTTATGCTAGAAAGCTACATGCCTACATAAGGAGGAGGACACCCTCGACTCAATGGACCCTATCGAGACTCGCACGCTTCAGGTGGCTCTCAATGGGTGAGTGGTGGTGCTCAAATTTGCTGTGTTGGGCGGTGTGAAGGACCGACCTCCATGCCAAACTCTTTAGGGTCCTACATCTACTTTTTTGAGATCATTGATACTTTTGTTTTTGTCCCCTCATAGACGCTCAGGTTCGTCTTTCCCTAGCTTGGAGGTAATAGGCGCCTAATCTGGGTTGGAGGCCTTTGCTACAGGAGGGGGTGGCTAGTCCCTCGATGGTGTAGGCTATCTAAGTGCATGCTCCAACTCCTCTCCAAGGTATGGTAGGGATAGAGTTATGTCGTACGTCTCGCTCTTGGGTTGACTTTTGTCTTCGCCTTCTTTCTTCTTTTTCTTTTATGCCTATGTGGATGTAATTTTTCTTTTACTCACTTGCTCAGTCACCCTAGTATTTTATCTCCCTCATGGAGCTATAGGGCCCCTACGAAGTTTGGACAATTCGTTGGGCTTGCAATGGTGGTGGCTCCCTCACACATGGTTGTCCAAGTAGTGTTAGTTGAGGAGTCTACTCCGATGCAAGCAAGCTTTCCGATTTTCCTCATCGAGTAAATTATAATGAAAGCTATTTTTTTTGGCTTATCTGATTTTTTGGTTTTTGATATTTCTAATTTTTTTGTACTTTTCTAATTTTTTGATTTTTTTTATATTTTGATGCATGATGATGATGCAAAAGAAGAAATAGCAAAGGAAACAAGGATACTACTCCTGTCCCTAATGTTGGCTGCTCTATTGGTGCTTTCAGTCACTTTATTGATGGTGTTAGGGTCACTAGCTAGTTTAACTGTGCTGCTGGATTTGTGGTAGATGTGGCTAGGACTATTGTTGTTGAAACTACTGGCCAATATCTTCTATTGAGGTCTAGAGTACTATCAGTCTCAATGCTGTGTTGGCACGCATTAGGCGGGCCAACCCTACGCCATGCCTCCTGCAGAAGGGTCAATAATAGAAGGAGAAGAGGGACCAATGAGATCAACAAGATTCAGTGGGAAGACACTGAAAGTGGGAAGGATAGGAGAAAGGGAGAAGACCCCCAAGCCTGTGACATCCTCATAATCTGACAACTCAGGCGAGGATGTGCTAGGCTAGTTCAAGTGCATAGGTGTAGGCGTGGGTGCATGTTCAGGGGTAAATGTAGGGGAGTGCTTCGCCTCTAAGGAGCCAACACTGATGACCTTTTGGTCGATTAGATTTTGAACAACATCCCGCAAAGTAATGCAGCCATTCATCGAATGCTTGGCTAGATGATGGAAGTTGTAGTATGCGCTCATATCATACCACTAGGGAACAGGATCCAATAATGAACAAGGGTTCGAGAGCCTCAGAAACAACTCAACTTTGGGGAAAATGATGCTTAACAGTTCCATGAGAGGAGTGTAATCCTCCTTGGCACGATGGGGTCACTTTCACCCAAGTTGCTATCATTGTTGAACTAGTGTGACATGATGCACAAGCTCGATGGTACTGGGTGTGTATGCAATGTGTGGAGAACTAGATGCAAGTGCTAAATGATCTGAGTCAGGCTGACTCTTTGCCACAGCAAGCTCTGCAAGAGGTTCAAAGCATGCAATGGGTGCCTTCTCGAGTAGCCAATGCTAGAGGTGCTGTCGTTGCTGTAGCTGGAGGTGGTGACCTGCCCGGTGAATGCAGAGAGTGAGAGGAAGTTCCCACTTCGTAGTGAGTTTTCCATGTGGGTGCTGGCCCTAATCAAACATGCAAAAGATGAAATGGGCTGAATGTTAAGCAGAGCCTTGGTCACTGGTTACGCCCCCTTGATAACGACTATGATAGACTCCTCGTTAGAGGTTCTATCTTGCACTTGGGAGGTTAGGGCACACCAATGGCCGACGTATTCCCTGAACGACTCATGGGGCCTCTATGGAATTGTAACAAGATCCTCGTGCTTAGGGATTGAGTCAAGGTTGAAGGAATACTACTCTAGGAATGCCTAGGAGAGATCATTCCAAGTCTTGATAGTAGCCATATCAAGGGAAGTATACCACTTGAGTGTTGGTTCCAATAAACTCTTCTGGAATAGGAAGATCAAGAGACTCTCATTGCCCTAGAGTGACATGAGATCTCCACAAAATGCATTCAAATGTGACATTGGGCAACCTCTACCATTGTATTTCTCAAATTCCAGGATAGGACAATTCGGAGGAGTGATTCTTTTGGAGAGTAGTGGAGGTCTTGGAATTGGTAGAGCTGACGGTCCTCACCCTGTAGGATTATGTGCACCAGAAACTAGAGGGTCGAAACAAGTGCAAGATTATGTGCAAACACGAAGTCCTACAACTGCTACCTAAGAGCTGTCATATACTACAATTGCATAGATAGGGGCTCATTGGCAATTATACTAAGGGATGAAGGTGAGAAGGGGACGGATGCAAGAGGTGGTGGACCTATCCTAGAGGTTGCCGCAGTTGACTGGGAAGCTGAAGCATGAAAGCCCTGGGAGGGGACGACAGGAGACACCTCTGGAGCCTGAGTGGCGATCATTGGAGTAGATTCGATGACAAGCTCCTGCTTGACGAAGGTCTACCAATGCCCTAAGGTAGGTGTAGAATCTCCATGCACCCTAAAATGGTAAGCATGGGGGAAGGAGAAGTAGCAGAAGAAGTTAGATCAAGAGAAGAAGGCGTCGAAAGTCGAATCTCCTTCGGAGCGACAAAAAGAGGCTCGTTGTTTGCTGGGCTATGGTTGACCACAAGTAGGCAAGGGCAAGGCTGCAACAGAAGACTGGGCATGAGCTCAAGGACAAGGTATTGTTGAGAGCGACAAATAGCACAAAAAGGAGAAGGAAAAGAAGAAGGACCATGGGAGACTACCTACGACAGCGACACTCGAGCTCCTAGTTGAGGACCTCGCACCTCACTACCTGTGTAAACAAGTAAAGCAATAATAGGTATCAAAACCTGAAAAGATGCAATTCAAATGATTTAGGTTGCATGTAAAATGCAAATGAATGCCCTAGTATGCACTATGCATGGGTAATGGGTTTTGACTTTGGGTAGAAAGTAAGGTTTCCACTGCAAATCCTAGCCAAAGCTTAGGCAGTGAATGGGTGGTGCGTTGGTGGTCTCAACCCCTGCCAAAGTAGTGGGTTGTACCCTCTACTGACACAGACATGACCCAGGACAAGGGGCAGTAGATCGGCAACTCATCTTATGCCAAAACTATAGAATAAGAGATAAGGACTACCCTTCTTAGACTATGGTGTTAGAAATATTAACATTAATTTTGATGATTATTCATGTGTACTTATTTTCATAAATATTATAACGAGAAAAAGATTTAGAAGTCTTAGCATGAATTCAAAAATACACCGGCATCAAGAGCGATGGA